>JBCJKH010023082.1:0-13258 GCA_039877255.1 Loriculus beryllinus | reverse complement strand
GCCAGGTTGGACACAGGGGCTTGGAGCAAGCTGCTCCAGTGGAAAGGGTCCCTGCCTGTGGCAGGGGTTGGAGCTGGATGAGCTTTAAGGTCTCTTCTAACCTAAACATGATTCTGATTCTATGATGATACAAACCCCATGTCACTGAATGAGTGTGCAAAAGTTTCTTGCAGAGACTTGAAGAAGCTCTTTTCTAAATTTAACATCTCTTCAGTCATTGTGGTTCTAATAAAAATAATTAAAACCAACCCAAACCAAAATATTGTCTAAAAGAGCATATTTATAACGTATCATTTTTAGTAACCACCACTTTAGTAGAAGTCACGGCTGACAAACTGAAAAAGTCCTCATTTAAATTTTTCTTTGGAGCCAAACATATCTGCTTTGTCATAATCAAACTGTTTTTCATATCAAAACAGAGCACACCCACAAGGTTGTAAAAGACAGAGGCAAAAAATGAAAGATAGGTGGGGAAAACAGCTTTCTTGTGAACTGGAAGAGATTATTCATCGCTATTACCGGAGTAAGCATGATCTGAGTTTCCTCAGTGAGATTGAAATAGTTTCTGTACGTCTTGAGTGCGTATTTGAGAGGTATGAGAGAGCTGAAGACTGTTGCCCAGGGATGTCGTTTTTGATTAAAGAGTGGGTTAGGCCAAAACCACAGTTCCCAAAACCTCTTAAACTTTCCCAAAATGTAACTCCTAATCTGAATTTAACATCTGTCTCTGTAATGAGCTGAACTAAAGCTTGACCTCCAACACCAATGAACTTTGGGAAAGTTCAGTTTCCTGGTTGAAGCTGGTTGCCTCTCTCCAGATTGAGCTATCCCAGGAAATCAAGAATTTGGTATATTGATAAGTGTACTAATAATACTTTTAGGTGTTCTATATACTGGCTGTTTGATGCCAAAATGTTCTATTCAGCTACCTCCAGATGATACCTATTTAGTGAATAGACATGTGTGAGACCTCGTACACCTAAAAGAATTAATAGCAGTGGAAACTATTTGAGGAATTGCAGGTGAGGCATTTCATTGTGCCCCGGGGTATTTATGACCTGGTTTTAATAATGAAGACGGTGTTTTTCCAAGGTCACTAACAGCATTCAATCCTGTCCCTAGATATACAGCTAGCAAATAGTTGGGATAAAGAAAAGAAACAATACTATTGTGTACCTTGCAACGTGGATAAAGTGATCTGTATCTCCAGAAGTACAAGGGATGCTTAAGGATCACAGAGGTGCTGCATCCCCAGTAGATACAAACCCTTTCTCTAAGGGCAGTGAGGTGTTACGCTGTCTTGCAGTAATGTCTCTGTGACATTAGAAATGTTTGCCAAGTCCCTCATGGTGCGATGCCTTGGGCTGGTACTTGGGGTAGATGCAGGCAGAAACACAGTTCTGCGAAGCATCCTTCGAGTACCTCCTGCAAAACCCAGAGAGCAGTGCTCTGCAGCAAAGGAAAACAGTTGTTTTATCAACCAAGTGAATAAATAAGTAGTATGAAACCACTCACTATGTTCCTATGTTGGCAAGTCATTTATAAATACAAAGATTTAGGTCACAGACACGGAATAGTAAAACAATGTGCAGTGTAGCCTCTCTGAGCCCTGAAATAGCAATTCTTTGTGCTACTAATGAACTATATAAATATCCTGAGCTGGGCAAAACAACTAACTTGTTATCCATGAATCAGGGAATAAGCTTTACCAGCGCCATTATTTACTATTCTGTAGTTGAAGTCTTGTTACACTGAGTAGGAGGTGCTACATCCTAGCGGCACAGGGAAGGTAGGAGTAGAGGGTGTCCTGTAGGTAGCTCCAGATGCAGCTAGTTCTGCCTGACTGCTCAATGATCATGTCATACCTGCGTTAATGATACACAGTGAATAATCCACAGGCCATAAATGTACTGCAATTTCCATCCCATAATTGCACAATAAGACACACCAGGCTGTTGCATTTCTAGGGGATTATTACACTCCACTGAAATCTGAAGTCACTCGGCCTTTGGCCTCCCAGAACCACCCAAAGCTCTCAATAATCTCCATGGCTGTGCTCCCTGTTGTGTCTTTCTCAGACAAATGGAAACCACATTTTCATTTCAAACTAATCCCCATGAAACATCACTGAAACCATGCAAACCCTTGAGCTGATTCTAATAAAAAAAGCACATATTTAGAAGCAAATTAGTCTTGTAACTCAGGCACTGTAGTATCATTCTGTGAAAACCACTGCTGGACAGCTGTGATTAGCTGCTTTCTAAATGCTTTCCTGGGCCTGTGTGACGACTAGCACATTCCCCTCAAACACAGACATGATCCAAGAACCCTGCAAGCAGTTTAAGTCTTAACCTATGTTGGAGGGTTGTGAGATTACACAGCATTATGCTTTTTAGCAACAGGGAGAGCCAATGCTGTACAAGCAAACTAATCCTAGCTCCCCCACGCTCTGCTAGCTTTTAATCGAGCACCTCAAACGCAAAGTGCATGCTATGATTTACTTAAGATAGCGAGCAAAGTGTGAGTAAGAATCTCACCTTTGGGTTACTCATTAGTGAAGCCCAAGTAAGCTGTTTCTACAGGATGACGTACAAAGCCTTTACAGCTAAACACCACTTTTCCTGGGGCATGTTCAATATTGCATTGATGCTGCCTCAGCAAATGATACCCCATGGTCTGCCAAGTGTGCTGTCCAGCCACCAGCAGCACTCCCTGCTTGAGAAAGGTGAAGTGTTTCTGGGCTACACCTTGCAAATACCTTATTGTTCTTCAGGGTAATGCATTTCTTCCTGATCCCCGCCGTGATCAGTTCATGCAGGGAACATTTGCAGATTAGTGGCTCCAGCTGTGGCGTTTGCTCACATTTGGAACATGGTGTGAAGCTCATCCTTCTCGCCAAGCATTGTTTTGAACATCATTTGTGAGGGCTGGATTTTGTTTTGGACTGCTCCTTTTTTGTTGTTGTTTTTGTGAGTTAAGGGCTTGCATGGAAAATTGCTTTTGTGAGACCTCTGTTATGCTCCCATTTGAGCTAATGTGTTGCTTATTTTTAATTCTCCATTCTGTACTCCAGTCTCGGTGCACTGGTTACATCCAGTGATCATTTAGGATGTGCAAATGTCCTAACAGGCTATTCCAAAGCCCGCTGAGGCTTTCTGTTTTCTTCAGTAGACTTTGATTGGGCCACAAGTAAATGCACAGGAAATGTTAATTATTTTAACCTTTGTCCTAACAGTTCTCCTTTCTTGCATGGACTGTTTTGCTTGCATCTATTACCTCACATCTATATTTAAAGATACAAGTTCTTCAGATTAAAGTCATGCCTTTCGTTTTTCTCACTTTAGCTGTTACAGATTTTGATTTATTACTTCTAACCACCTTAAATGGCTTAGAATCAGATTTGTTGTGTAAGTGAAAATGCTGCCAGGATTAGTTTTGTCCCCAGGTCTCTGCAGAATACCCATTCAGAATGTATGCTGTGCTGTATTTCTCCTTGATTTGTCAAGCGGTTCCTTCACACAGGCACTGGCGCAGGAGATGGACAGCATGTTCCCCTTTCATCCCAGCCTCCTGTCCCAGGTTACAGCAGGACAAGGCTGTGGTTGAGGACAGTCTGTGCTCTCCTTACTGAGGAGACCAGTGAACAGCAGGTACCTCCTCTGACCCATGAAAATGCTCTGGAGGCTTTTTGCTGGTGTGTTCTTTGAAGTTACACAGCCAGGGCTTCATCTGGCCACACGTAACCACTTCCATCCCTGTCTCTTCTGCCCATTCCCTACTGTTTCACTGGGCACCTGTTGCTATAATGATGCTTTATGTGCCATGCACTGTCTGGTACTCCAGCAGTAGTGATCACAAGAAAAGGATGGAGGAATGCAGTGTTCAGTGCAACCCATCTGCCCTCTTCCTTTAGGAGCACTGGAAGTTCACTGGCTTTCAGTGGCACAATGCCTTGAATTTCTGCCCTACTACACAGTGTACTTTTCTGCTCATTCAAACACTCGCTTGCATTGTCCATATATTTTAGCAAGTCGGTGCCAGGTATTTTACAGTGTCATTATTCACCCTGCAAATAGGAAAATGGATTGCAGTGTGTCACGTTACCTTCAGACTGCGCTTGGCCTTCCCTGTGGCAAAGAAGAGTGCTTTTTGAGAAAGAGGAAGGTTTCCATCTCCAAAAAGTCTGTGAAGGTCCAAGTCTTTGCCTTGCAATGAATAAATTCACATCGTACTCAGTGTTATACCCTGCAGCTACACTGGGACCAGTTACTTGGTATTTAATGGCTTTTATTACAGTCTTAGTTGGCTTGAACAGGAATAGTTAGCAAATAATAGTTAAAATTCAAACAGCCATTAAAGTCTGGTCCTGACAAGATGCAACTACTCTGTTACTAATGGACTTTTCCCCCCCACCAAGGACACATTTGTTAAAGGAAAATGTTTGAAATATTTGGCCAGTTGACAGTGGAAAAAAGAGAAGAGCAAATGCTAAAGTTCTTAGGAAGCCATGGTGGCAATGTCCAGTCTGCACACATCAGAGGATTCACTGATCAAGAAAAGCTGCGTTGTGCTTAGGGAAGTTTTCCACACGTTGTCTTTATTTAAATGGATTTGGGGTGAGAACTGGGAGGTTGGCATTGGTTTCAGGGAGGCAGAAGCACCTGCACAGTTTGCAATCTATAGGTAAAGATAAGTTGGTTTTATGGCTTCATTTAGGAACACTTAAGCTTTAAAGAAGCAGGTATTTTTCATCAAACTAGTGTTGGTTCTTGGTTTAGCCTTGGATTTACTCTCTGTTGCTCTGAGTGGGTAAACATTTGGTGTACAAACTTACCTGAATGGGTGTGCACATGGAATCATCTCAAAAGGGTTTAATTCATAAGTACCCCTTACCTAAAATGCTGATACAAAGACCTAGCCCATAAGTGGTAACACTCAGGGTTTTCCATCTGACCCACCGGCAGCTGGGAACCTCTTTCCACTGTTCGGAAAGCTCCACTGAGTTAAGTGCATAAAGGGCTGGAGTGAAGGATATGCGATGTACGATATGGTATCACTTTGTTCACATCCGATGCAACTGATACCAGCAACTTCTTTCAAAACTGCAGTCATAAAAGAGAGAGAGAAAAAGGAATAAATAGACATTATTTTGTTTCTAATCAGATGCAGGTGCTAGAAACCACTCCAGAGCTACTCTTCACATGGTACTTGGAAGTTCGCTCTACCAAATGGGCTTCTGGAGTGGCAAGCAGAAAGGTATTAAACCTCCTGACCCTCCTGTGCCTCTATAGTAAATGTACTCTCAATGCCTGTGATTTGCTGATATCTTTTAATGAGTTTTTTTCTCATTGCTCTTACACTTCATCTCTCCAGTTCCCTGAGTTTGGATTTCTTTCCTGGTGTGCCATTTCTGTTTTAACCTTTCAGCAACTGTCTGTAGAGAATGTGAAGTTGCTGTGTGCTGCTTCAGCATAGTGGTACTTGATACAAAATGCTCCAGTCTCTCGTGCATGTTAGACCTCTCAAATGTGCCACGTTACCTGCAAACATCGACCTAAATGTGCCATTAATAGTATTTCCCAAATTCCCCGAAGTCTTAGAGCAGAAGAGAAAGTCTCTCATCCTTCTATCAACATATGTATTCAAGATATCTGAAAGGAAGCTGAATGTTTTCTTCCAAAGGGAGAACCTGTTGGGTACCTGGTTTGCACTTGAAATATTGATCCCTATGTTTTGGCTGAGTTGAATGTGATTTAAAGCTTGTGAGGCAATTCAGTATTAATGTAAATGAGAGCAGTCTTCTGGTCTTCAGGTAATAGCAGCCACTTTCCTATTTCTTCATTTGAGTGTATTTCTTTATAGATCTTGTTTCACTCAACACTGATTAATCCAAAGACATTGTGTATGCACCTAACTATTTAACAAGATGTTTGTAAGGAAAATCTGGTCCTGTGAGCCAAGGCCACTTCTTTCTTCTCTATTCTGTGCTGTGCTTGCCCGTGCTGCCTTCACGTAAGTAATGAATGATAATAAAAACATCTGGTGTGTCTTTATGCATTTTGTTTAATGTCAGCTGAAGGAATACAGATATAACTCAGCCATGAAAGACCACACTCATGCTTTGTGTTTCCCCTCCCAAGATCACTTTTAACTTCCCCATAACAAAATGCATGTTAAGAAGAGGGAGAAACCTTCATTCTCACCTATAAAAGCTGCAGCTGTTTTCCTGTTTTTATAGAAAGCAGCAGGCAGATTTACTATAAAAGAGTAAATACTCTACAGCAAAGTACTGTTCACCTTGAGGGATGATGTCAGAACCATAAATAACGCTGCAGGAATACAGATATGTCCTTAAAGGCCCATTAAGAGTGATGTGAAAAGGAAGTGGAAAAGAGGCAGGCGAGTGTGCTATGCACAGCATGCACATGCTGAACCCGCTTTAATTGGGATTTAGTCTCAAGTGCAGGAATGGATGGAAATATCGACAGCATAGTGAAAAATAATAATCATAATGGAGTTGGGTATGTGGGCTTTTAGAGACAGTTAAATGGAATAACAGGCACCAAATGTGGGCATAGCTGGGGGGACGATGGAGGAAAAAGGACGGTGGTCCTGTTGCATGGGAGGTGTGTGGCCATGCTGGTCTGTCTGTGAGTGTTTCCATCCACAGGGACTTAGAACATGAAGCACAATATTCAAAGACTGTTGAAAGATATATAACGTTTGATCTTTTAATAAGGGAGTGAAAAACGTGTTGAATGAGTCTTAAAGAGCTGCACCAGTATCAGCTATCTAGGAGTACACAAGGTGCAGTTAATGCAACAGTGAGCAGACTAGCTTGGTAAGTGTGGAGCACAATCAGGTTATTCCAGTGAATTGTTCCTCCCTTTTTGTCTTCAAAACCCAAGTTTTAGAATAACTAGTTAGGCTTCTATTTATTAATAATGCCCCTAGAAAAGCAGCATAAGTATTTAGAGACAAAACCCAAGGAAGTTAAGATGCAAAAGGAGTTTCAGCAAACTACTGGTATGAAACTCCATCAGAAGTTGTTCTAGAAATACCAAAACAAAGAAAACAAAAGGAAATAACATGGTTTCTGCTTTGGAAGTTGGTTATGCATTTTTACAAAGTCAGTTAAAGAACTAACAGTGCATCCCCTTTTTAGTGCCAATTTTATGTCTGATGCTCCATTCCACCAAATAGAAATATGCAGAATATCAAAGAAATTATTATAGCTAAGAAAAAAATATAAACCTCCTCCCTCCAAAAAAAACAACCAAAAAAGGTCTTTAAGTTACAAAGAGTAATCTACAGTAATACAACAGTAATACTTTCCTGTGTGCATATGTCTCCTCTAATACATTCTAGGGCTGGATTCATCTTTTTCCTCTGTTCATAACCACATATTCCTCTTTTCCTTTTTTGTCTATGTGTCACCTTCAGAATATGTAGCAGAAATTCTTGCTGTTGTCATTTATGCTTTGGTGTTGATTGTTCCTAAATTTCCATCTTGCTGCCCTTACTCAGCCCCTTGGAACAGTTGGGTTTTTCCCATTCTGTACTTCCCTCCTCCAACATCTATGTTTCAACCCTAACTTTATCACACCCAATATCTTTGGTTAAAATGTAAAATCTGATCAGTTCAAGGACTGTTCCCAAGGAGCCTTGTAGGTGCATTCCTATCTCATGGGTTACACTTTGGACCAAATAGCCTCTCCTTCCATCACTTGATCTTCTATAGTTTGATGAGTATCTTTGTATGTGGCAGTTCAGGTAGATCTGCATCCACTATCAGGAGATCAGTGAACAGGTTAACAGTTAACAAGAGCAATCAACCTTGGGAAGCCCTTGGCTGATTTTCATCCTCTTCCATTCGACAATTCTCACTGAAGCCAGTGCCTGCCAGTGTAACATGCAGACAGAGTACGCTGTGAGCTGCATGTGCCTTAGGGCAGAAATAAGAGATAATTTTTGACTGCTCTTAGGTGTAGATTCTGTAGCACAGAAGGAGGTACTTGCAAAATGAGAACTCTTTTTCCTTCATCTGTCCCTCCACAGGCACCTCCCAAGATGGATGAAGCTGTTCTGCTTCCCATCTTCCTTCAGAGCCAGCCCACATCGCCTCTGGTATCTGCAGCTCTGGCAAGATTTGGTGGCTTAGAGAAGTACAAAAGGGAAAGCAGCAGGGAAGAGAGAGGGTAAAAAGCTGCAGATTCTGTTCCTAAAAACTAGCAACGTAGTCAGAGGAGGTAGGTTCTCTGAACATGGCTTCCAAATGGCATCATCGGTTCATTCTTGTGGTTTTAGCTTGAAAATGCTTGCCATTGCAGTCTGAACAGAACAGCTGTCTACCAAATGCTCCAAATGCCTCAAATTAGCTACCCAAAAGCACCCATCAGAGGGGAATGGTTCTGCTGGCACTCAGGAACATCAGGCTTTTATGACATGTCATTCTTTGCTCTGTCCTCATTCAACCTCGCATTGTTTCCCAGGCAGGGCATATCTTCTGAATTAGAGCAAGATTCATTATTGGGAAAATATGGAAACTCTAGTAATTGTACTAGCTTGTGTAACCTTTGCTGCAGTTGGATCAGACTCCTTTAACACCAATGGTGACATAGTTTTCCTCTAAGGCAATGGAAAGACAAGAGTGTTAGGGCAGAAAGAAGAGGGATCTTCAGTGCTGATTTGACATTTTTTGTTCTGTAGTTGATACAGACTTTTCAATGAGGGGAATAAAAGGGAAACCACATCCCAAAGTTTTCTGCAACTGTAGCTGTGATATCAATGCAGAAGTTGGCTCCAGGTTCCCTGTGACAGTGAAGTTTCTGGTTAATCACAACCATGTTCAGAACTGAGTCTTTCCTTCCTTATGATGGTCCCAGTTTTTGTGAGCCAGAAAGCCAGGTAATCCCAATGCATCAGCCGAAAGCACCAACACACAAGTCTGCAAGTCTTTGCTCTTCCTTTGCCTTCTGTAGTTCCCACTGTAGAACCAGGCTCAGCAGGGAGTTCTGCTCCTATAAAGAAATTTCCATTTCTTAAGGCAAACCCTACCAGCACCTTAAAAGTCACATAAAAGGGATTTAAGTGATGTAAGTGAGGTTTTGTTTCAAGCATAAATTAACCAAACCATGTATGATACGCTGATTTGTAACTAGCTTAAAGAATTGTGCCAATATTCTATTTAAAGAGACTCATTATGCACATACCATTTTTTAATCCACTAAATTTGTGATGACAATGATGTCTTACCCTTTAATTTGTCAAGGCATACAAAGAGTCCTTATTCATCATAGCAGCTTATAGGCAGTAAGTAATAATAGCAGTGGTAATTTATGTCTCGTAGTAATGAGTTTCATGAGTTGCTTTGTTTTCTAAAAGCTTCCTTTTCTTGTTTCTGAATTCTTCTGCCATGAAGTTTGTGGGAGACTTCTTTTAATATTATCACTTATGGTGAGTAGGAGCGAACTTTTGTATGTTCAACACTTTCAGTCTGTCTTTGCTGCCAAAAGCTTCACATCAATTCAAAATAGGCAAAGGCTATATATGAGAAAGGTCTGCAGTTCCAAGTTGTTTTTCTTTGTGGGATAGCTGCAGAATGCTTGTTTGCAAATGCAGATGCAGTGCCCAACTTGTTTGTTCGCAGCTTCTTCAGAATATGAAGCCATTGTGACCCGTTGCTCCAATGATCTGCAAAACACAGACAAGGGAATTTTGCCCAGTAGTTGGTGTATGAGGTTAGTAACTTATGTTTTAACTGCACATCTTCAGAAATACAGAAATACAAGATTTGTTTTCCTTCTGAAAGACAAGAAATACTGGATTTAAACATCTATTCAGTACTCACTTATTTCACACTATTCACAAATACATATTTATAGAGGCAAGTGCTCCCCGTACAAGTGCTAAAAAAGCATTTCCTAAGATCCTTGGTTGCGACAAATGTTTCCAGTTCTTCAGTCATCTGAGCAATGCTTTAGTAACCCCATACTTATCAGATGGTGATGCAGTGAATGATCTCACACGCTTTAAACTTGAGGTGCTGCAGCTGAAGCTAAAAACTTCACTTAAGTGAAGGATTTGTAGAGTAGTAGAAACTGCTCTAGTGGAAGGTTTCCCTGCCCGTGGCAAGGGCTTGGAACTGGATGAGCTTTAAGGTCCCTTCCAACCCAAATTACTCTGTAATTCTGTGATTTATGATAATAGAGGGTTTCTTAGTGCAGAATACAGACAACTCTTCAGCCTCCTCTCAGAAAGCTTATTAGAAAGAGTGTCGGTCACTTCATGTCTCAGAAATCATGATGAAAAGGTAGAAAACTACCTCAGCCTCTTCCATGGGCCAAAGGAAATCTAGGTCTCCTTGACTTTGTGTTCAGCTCTCTACCCATTGCGTAGTGCCACCTCCCCAACATCATGTTATGGTTGTGCCTACAAGATGTGCTTCCTCTGTTTTCCTCTGTACGGCCTGCAGCGAAGGACAAGTTGAAAGGCAAAGGTGGACAAATACTGCTACTAGAGGAGAAAAGTCACTGCTGGTGGTTGCTGAAGGCCGTTATCAGTGCCATGGAGGTGGTAGATCGGGTCAGCAGCTGAGTTTCCACAACAGATATAAACGTACCCATGTTTTGTGTACATGTTTGCTTCTGTTCATGGCTCTTTCCCCAAGGGGAGTAGAGTAGATAACTATCGTTTATTTTTCCCATCAGAAGTGCCTGCCTTGGCTGCCTTACATACTCCTTGAGCTCAACAGCATTCATGCACATTGAAGACCTGCGTCTCCAAGTAAGACCTGCCCATGGCATCCCAGGGTGATGGTGGTACCCAGGATGTCTGCAGGCACCGGCACTTCCTGCACAACCATCCGAGCTTCTTTTACTCATCATCCTCATCCCACACAGCCTTCCTCCCTTGGCTGATGGGCTGCTTCTCTCTGCAGAGACTAATAGTAGTAAGGTGACTCTGTGTGAAGTGTCATTGTAAAGGGCAACTGGGGATTATGTTTTGTCCCTAACACAATTTATCATCCTATGCCACCTCCCTGTCCCTGTTGAAAATACGTGCTTCTATTTTCCTCCCTTTGCCTAAATCATGTTTTTTCTGAGCTTCATTCTCAAATGATAGGTCTCTATTTATCCAGATCAGTGTAGACTAAGCAGGATTATGAAACCAGATTTATCCAGGGCCATAATACTGTAGTTCCAAGGAGCATTCTCCAGTGGCTTAATCTTTTAGATTATCTAACTAGAAAGATCTGTGGCTTTAAACTGCTGGTTTGCGTCATGTCCTGAAAGCCGCTTTATGGACTGGTTGGGAAACATTTGAACAGTGATTAGGAAATTGTCTCTGATCATGGATTCTGCACGAAAAGTGGAAGGTAAAAGCATCAGTTCTTGGTGGTTTAATTCACCTTTGTCCTCCCAAGTTATCACACTTAGGCGTATGATGCAGACAGCAGCGCTTTCATTTATCCCCCTGATAACCTGGGGGATCCATATCCTCCCACTCTCCAGCTTTTCCTACAGTGCTCCTTACGCAGTGATTGCTCAATACATTCCCTATTGAAACATATCACATCACAAAAACGGAGGTGGATGCAATCTATACTGTGAGAGTAACTGACACAGTGAGCCCATGGGGTGATGAGGAGTTGTTTGTTTGGTGATTGGGTGGCTCATATCTTGGTCTGAAGTAGCTTTGCCATCTCTGAACGCACTCCCTTCTCCTTACAGGCTGTGTACAGCAGCTGGGAAAGAGGTAACAAAGCATCTGGATGTCTGAATGGGGTTTTCATGAATCAATAATGTCACTCAGAAGTACCTTTTGGGCTTCGGACTTCATTGCCTGTGCAGCTATTGAGATCATCAGGACAGCTATGAAAGCTCTGTCCAGGTAGAAAGAGACTGCAAGTGCTTTTCCTGCTTGATAATATTCTAAATAAAGAAACAACCAAGAGAAAAACAGTTCCATAAATTTGTTTATAGAACACTCAGTGACCATGAATCATGCTATAAATACACCGGGCTATAGGTTTCAGGGTTTCTTCACCGGATTGGTACAGTGGCTTGTGACAGACCTTGGTAACAGCACCTTCATGATGGTTGTGATAAACTGTTTTTATTCCTTATCTCCCTCTTTGCTCCTTCCTTCCAGTCACACCAGGCTTTTACCCGTAATGTTTATTCCTCACCTCATGGAAAATTTCTGACCGAGAAAAAGATCACTTCTGTTGAAAACCCAAAAATGTCCAGCCAAAACCAACGTTTTCATTGTTTGGCTGCAAATGAGAGGTTTGCCATTTGAAGCTTAAAGTTTTTGGTTTGGGTCCAAAATGTTTTTGCTTTTGCCCAAAGTCTCCAGTAAAAATTCCCAATTTTTCAGACACAGACACTTGTTTTTGCATAGATGAGAAAAAGGTTACAAACCTGATTGCTCACCAAAAGCAGTTCCGCACTAAAGTCCTTTTTTGTTTAAGTGAGTGTTAAATAGCAAATGAAACACATTTCAGCTCACCTCCCTGTTACATGAACACAGCAAAGGTGAAGGAGAACGCCTGCTAGAAAGATTCATGATTGGAACAGAAATGATGCCATGTGATTCAATATTTGATGACAATTGGTCCTTGTCCTCTGCATGGCAAATCACAGCTTGTGCACAGCTCAGAGTTCATGAGGTGGAGGCTGGACCCGCTGGCTTGTTGAGGCACCAGAGCTTTTATAACTATTGTATAACTCTGATTTCTGGTGTGAACTTCAGTGAGGTTGTGTGTGGACTCTGAAAATGCTACGCGCTGCTTATGGACATGGATTTACATTGCATTAGGGAGTGGGGTTTTGCTCGTTGCCACTCCTGAAGAGACTCTTCAGCCACAACAAAGAATTAAGCCACTTAAAGCTGTTTTATTTCCAACACCATATCAAGAATAAGCAAGGCAAGGAAGTCATCTCCAACTCACAACACATGGCAGTGGGCCTGCAGGAAGCTATCCTGTATATCCAGGTGCACACTGACTGTTGACTTTCTGCATACAGCTGGTGTGCACTTCTGTTTCCAAGATCTGGCAGTTTGTGGTAGGGCTGCAGTAACCTCTAAAACCCTGTGTGAGTGTTTTTGAATTGGGAGGTGAAGACAGGAGTATTACAGCTCTTGTCATCTTGTGGGTACCTTGGTGCAAAACTCCAGGCTCAGGAAGTATCAGTAATACCAGCTTGAATAGTACTGACCTAGGAAGAAGGGGTAACAAGGAGCATGCATTATA
>JBCJKH010023081.1:0-32079 GCA_039877255.1 Loriculus beryllinus | reverse complement strand
GGTTGGACAGAGCCTTGGGTGGCATGGTTTAGTGTGAGGTGTCCCTGCTTATGGCAGGGGGGCTGGAACTGGATGATGTTAAGGTCCTTTCCAACCCTAACTATTCTATGATTCTAAATTAGTGGAGATGAATGACTTAGCCAGTCAGTCCCTATTCTCTTTCACCCTCACTGCAACAAACATGCAGAGAACACCATCAGGGCTATGATCCTGTTGAAATCCATCGCAGCACAGAAAACAACACTATCAGACTACCAATAGACAATGTCCCAGCTGGTATAAAGGGTGCCTGTTTGCACTTCTTTTCTGGTTATGCACAAACACTTGTCTGTTGACATAGGCTTTTTTGTTGGAGTCTAGTTAATAAGTTCACAGAGGAAAGTGATGGCTAGTCTTATAATACATTCATCTTTGGTTCTCCAGTATGAGAAACCAAGAATTTTATTTATGCAACCTTCATTTTGACTCCAGAACAAGGCTTGAACTGATATTTCTGTGCCTCATCTGTGTGACTGTACTTCCATCAGCTGATGGAATGGTATTTCCTTAATTGGGGTACGTGCACACACCCAAGTTTACAAGTTGCAAATGGCTTTCTTACAGAAATTATTGTAAAACTCCCAAAAGAAGCTGAAAGACCAGGCTGAGTTATTTTAGAGTGCATCTGACTGTGAAGAACTGGCTATATATGCTAAACCAAATCTTTATCTACTGAAGTTCACCTGGATGTTTTTTTGTTTGAAGGCTGGTTGTCCTTAGCAACTTATTAGCAGAAGCAACAAAAGGCCTTCAGGAAACAACTTAATGACTTTGAGCTAAGCAATCAGAAAGCTAAACTAGTGTATGCATGGCCAAATAGGAAAGGTTCTCTTTTTAAGGCAAAATTACTTACCTACGCAGTAGCAGAACTTCTTTGAAGTGAATCAATATGCATTTATTTCTGGTACACATGAACATCATGGTCTCACCAGTGAGAAAATCATGAAAGTGAATAAAAGGTAGGGTTATTAATTTCAAAATAAGCTTGGGCTGTTGTCTCATTATAGAATCATAGAATTATTTGGGTTGGAAAAGATCTTTAAGATGCCAGTGAAGACAAACAGACGCTGATTCTGAGATGCAGTATTTTCCTTTTAAACATATGTTTCTGGTTTCTAATGATGGGTAAATTATATGGCACCTTAAATAGTCCTTCCAGTACCGTTCTATTGAAAGTAATTGCTATACTACATCCAGCACACCAACTTCCAAGCCACCACAGTGAGACTTGAGGACAATGTCACAAGGGTTTATTACATGTTTGCTCTCTCTCCTTGCCAGGTGCTAATGAAGAGTGATGGTCTTTGCTGGTTTTATTGTAGGTAAGAGATTATATGTCAAGGATGATCTGAGAGGTGACAAGTCCCTGACTGTCAGAAGGAAAAGAGTCTTCAAGCCAGTGCTTTCTGCTAGTGTCAGAAAGGAGCCCAGGAGTGTTGCAGCCCCTTGAACTGAATATTCCAGCAGAGCTGGGATGCTCCTAAGAAACTAGAGTGTGGCAGTTCAATTTTAAAGGACGAAAAATACAGCTGGTGGACTTCTTAATACAGTGCTCTTTGCATTTGAGATCTCCAATTCAATAATATCTCCCTGTAGAGACAGAGGAAAAAAATCTGAAAAACAAGTCTCCATGCTGATTTGAGAAAAAAACTGGAAGTGGGGTTAGGATTTCAGGAGGTGCATTTCAGTGTATCTGCACTTTTATGAACCAGCAAAATTAACATATGCAGAGACTTCATTAAGAAGTACTTCAACACCCTCTACAGGAACCAGAACTTAAAAAGAAAATAATTTACATCTGCAGTTAATTCTGATGAATTGAGCAGACTGATTAAACCGATTTTGAATTGCTCACAACTCTCATTTTTCTGACCTGGTCAAAAAGTGTGTTACATCCTAACAGCTATTACATGTTTTGGTTTTACCTCGAAAAAGATACTGACTTGAAGAATACAAACCTTCCACACCTTTCCACTTGTCATTGCATATTTCTTCTTTCTCAGCTTTAAGAGTGGATTGTTACCATTGCACAAGTTTATGAGGAAACTTCTAATGTCAGTGTTTGAAAGTAAATTTAGTCCAAGCTGTCCATGCTATATCTAAAAGTGAAATTTGCCTCTTTGTCCAGCATCTACTAACACCATTGTCAAAAAAGTAGGTACCGATTCAGCAGGGGACAGATAATACCAAGAGAAGCTTTGATGGCCCCACAGATCTCACTGTGCCCTTGGCCTGTGGCACAGTGAGGCTTCTGAAAGAGAGATAAACGCTTCCCCACATACCCATGTGGTGGGACATGTATAAGTCAGACACCTGTACAACCAACCCACAGTCCAGTGGAAATCACTAGGGCAAAATCAGGGTTTCTTGTTAAGACTGCTCATTTGGGTTTCTATCTCCATGTGCCCTCTAAATCTGACCATGTGCTGCAACACATGGTGCCCCAAAGGCCAATCTATCTGGGCTGTCTATGCCAAGACATTCAAGCCAGGACAGGCTGTGGCTAGGAACAGCAGCTACTCAAGCACAAAATGTCTGCAGGCACAACCTGTTGTAAGGTAAATTTGAGTCCCTTGGCACTAAAGCAGCACTGAGGCAGGAGATGCTCTGGCAGTGCAGTGCAGGGTCTGAGCAAGGCCAGATGTGCCAGCTGCGTCCTGCCCAGGAAAGCCCGTCCTTGCCAGCAACAGCAGGGAGCTCAGCCATCCCTGTGTGCAGCAGCACTGGGACAGCAGGGATGGCAAAAGGTTTGGTCTGGGGTACTGCCAGCAGCATGGTACCAGTGTAAGTACAGCCAGAGTGCCTGGACATGTAGCCACAATGCCCACAGGCTTAAATGCCCCACATAAAACTGGATAATTCGCTAGCCACAAACCTCTTTCCCCTTTTTGTAGCTAGCTTCAATAGGTTTTCTTAACGGATTTCATGTAATGCAAGCCACGGGTTGGCAAAGCCTCTATTAGACAGACCTGTTTGCAGTGAAGCTTCGGTTAGTCTTTGAAAAGGTCAGGCTTCTCCCTTGTGTGTTTGGAAGAAGGAGCGATCATGTTATAAAAATACCAAAAATACCTAAAAACTGACTTGGAATTACTTCCCCAGGAGGTGTCAATCTGCTTGCGAAGTGAATTTGGCTTGTGTGAATAGGGAGAGCATAATTTCAGGCATGCTACCTCTTGCACTATCTCTTAATGAGTACTTCGGATGCCCATCTGTCATTTAATTTTGCCATTTGCTATTTGATTAAGGGGTTTTTAACCTTTCCAGTAATCTACTGAATTCTGTGTGAGCATTCTTTGATCTCCATTTATATGTACAGCGTTTGCCAAAGTCCCTGCCGGTTCCTGGTAAAGGCAGAAAGCAAGTTGTTACCTGCAGAATGGTTCATATGACACTTTGCAGTCATCTGGATTAAAACAGTCCCTATTGTTTACTGAAGTTGCTTCAGGAATAAAAACCTTAATGAAAGTGTTTTCAGTCTGAATCAAAACTTTCTTTTATATACACATGTATTCTCTACATGTATTATATATGTCAAAAGAGAGACCAAGGACTCACGTTATGCCATATAATTTAAGCATGTGGGCTGTTTTCAGGAACACCACAATGTCACTGCAGGATGGCAGAAGACTGTATTTTCTCCATTGCACAAAGGATGTTCAGAAGTGCACATGCAGTTTTATTTGCACAGTTTGTAGCTCATGGCTTATATTGTCTCTAATGCTGAAAGTTACTTTAGGAAGAAACAAAACAAAACAAAGCAAAAATCCCAGAGAAAGAGATATGAGGCGAAGTGAAAACTTTCCAATAACCACCAAGGAAACACAGTGATGGAGACTGAGGTGAGCATCCCTCTCAGGGTCTTCGACCCAGTGCAGTGAGTGGTAGTGATGGCAACTGTATTATTTCCCTACAGGTATATGCACTTTGTTGGTACCCACTTGAACACCCTGCTACTTGTTCCTGTTCTTAGAGCTGATGGGAATCTGCCCATTAGGTGAAAGCATTGCATGTATTTATTGGACAATATCTATTGAGTATTTAAATTACTTCTATTTACTTCATTACAAACCATGTTTTAGCTTTCTCAAATGCAAACTTAAATATAGAAAATGAGAGGTAAGAAAGAGGGGAAATGTGGTGTCAGTCTCTTAGCAGTGATAGCTGTTTTCCTTGAAAACCCATCATAACAATATCTGGGTTTGCAGGTACAAAGCCATGAAAAGAGCGTGAAAAATGACCAACATGAGGAGCAAGAGGCTAACAAGGGAAAACCACTGCTTTAGAAGCTCTGAAATATGCTGCCACAGTAGCTTTAGTGAGATGTTGCAGAGCTGTGAGTAAAAGGCAGGCTGCGGGGCTGCAAATAGCAGAGCCTCAGCATTACCAAGAGTGTGGTATTGAGGCATTGCAGGTGCAAAGCAACACCCACCTCTAGAATTTGGGCAGAAATGTGTCAGGTCGAGGGCACTACAGCAATGCCACTTCCGCCCTGCACCACCCAGGCAACTGCTTGCTTCTGAAAATCTCAGCATCAGAACAGCAAGTCACAGACAGATGTTTTCAGTTCAAGGCTGCCGATGGGGAATTAGATACTGAAAGAAATCAAAATGATAAAAGCTGCGATTAACCTTCAGGTATGCTGCAAAATCCTCCTCCTTTCAGCATTCACACTTGAAAAGCCAGAAAATCCCATTTCTACTGAGGTTTTTTGGATGACACATGCTGTACAAACCTTGTGACAGATATGGATTTTAAATAGCAGAGCAAGATAATAAAAAATGTTAGCCAGGGTGGGTAGACCAATCAAAAAGTTGGTCTAGACTTCACAAAGCAGCATCAGCCTAGTAATAAAGAAGTTAGTTAAAAAAATAGCTCTTTTCAACGAACAGCTCCTTCTCTCAGAGTTTTGCACGATGCATCTGAAAGTAAGAGCCATAAGCTCTTTCTGAAATAGCTGGAGTGTGAGAAAACTCATTTCTTTGTAACCAGAGACATCCATCCTGCAGGAGTAATTGACATTAGGTGGTGAAGTCTTTTAAAACTGTATTAGTATATAGAAGACAAACTGAACTGCACCAGCTACATGTGAAAATCTTTTTTACCACAAAACCTTTTTTTGTAGGAGCTGATCAAGCAACATGCTTGATTTCTTCCTTACACATGAACTGGGATGCCTCAGTACACACTGGCTCCATTCTGCTCTTAGAGAGTATCTGTTACTAAAGGGCTGCTCTCCCAAGGGCCCAGAAAAGCAGAAAAATTAGAGCAATATTATTAATCTTCTTTCATATTTCATGTAAACTGGCATGTTCCATGTAACAATAATAAAACATAAAAGAGGTGTAAAAGAAATACTAAAATTTAACATCTGTAGAAAGCACCCGTACCATAAAGTCAAGACCATATGAAAAATAATGGCAGCTGCAAGAGTTGGCTGAAAGGAATGCAAACCTGGGCCTTGACAAATGCCTATTTCAGTGGTTTACGCAAGAAGTCATTACATAAAATTGTGGAAATAAGATCCATGAAGAGAGAGGAGTCATCTCAGTAATGAGACACTGGCGCCATCTAGAAGAGGAATAAAATACACACCATAAAAGCTAAGCGGAGCATAAAAAGCAGCTCAGCCTCATTTACAAAACGTAAAAGGGCATTTCTCATGTACGGAACTTTGATGAATTACAGGGACACCTTTCAGTGAAGAGCGTTCTCCACTTTTCCAACCTCAGTGATAATAAAAATACTTTAAAGTGGTTTTGTCCTGTCCTTATTCATGGTTTTATATGATTTACTCCCTGAACAAGATCCCCCCATGAAGCAGGAATTCTCAGGACTTAGGCAGCAGCTGCTCACCTTCTGCCTGTCTCTGGGAGACCCAAACGAGGCACTGTGTGTGGCTGACAGAGGTGCCCCAAATTACAGTGGGTGTGTGACTGTGGCTTGTTGCTGGGTGGGCTTTGGAGGGTGGGAGGGAATAATGGGAGTTTTCTTCCTTTGTCACCTGCAGTAGATCTTTGGGGCAGATGAGGAATCGTTTCCAGATGAGAGAGCAAAGGTGGGAGAACTGTTCTGGTTTTCCTGGCATGTAATTTTTCATGATACCCTTATTGTATTCTGGGATTCATGAACATTTTGGACACTGTGAAATGTTTAATTTTAACACAACAGTTATCACTCAGGTGTATACTGGACATGTGGAGTCTCTCCCCATTATGTAGAAGGGAGATGTTGCATGACATTCCTGCAACAGGGAGATACAGCAGTAGCTGCTAACTGAATGATACAGGAGAAAGACCACATCCAGATGAGCCATAGCACAGCTCAGACTCTCATCATCAGGACCAGATCAACTATCCAGGATATCCCATTAGCTGGGAACTGACATTCTACAACTGCCACATCTTGAAAGTATCTACCAGAGCTTATTTCTACACATACCCCTTATTTTGTAGTCCTCTCTTCATGCATTGTTCTGCTAAAGACAGAAGAACTGACTGCTCTTACTAGCTCTACATTCAATAAAGAAACTATCTTGCCCCTCCACTATAAGTGACCACTCAAGGGCATGAGACTTCAGCAGATAGATCAGGAAAAATCCTCAGTAAGGTTTAAATTCAATCTGACATCTGCTTGGGTTCAAATTCCTGTTGGTTTGATTCTGTTTCGTTCTGTGCTTGAGTCAACAGTTTTCATGTCTTTGATAGAAAGTCTTTAGCATGTTTACATAGGAGTAGACAGGCCATGACTTTTGAGCTCAAAACCTGCCTGCACATCCATGTTGCTCTGAGAGTATTTGTTCCACCAAAATTAACTCAAAAATGGAAAAAGAAAACATAAGGCATTAAAGTTTTATAGTGGTTCCAGTACAGAACATCTAGACAAAATGGTCCTAAACAGGGAGTTTTCAATACCTATTTAACGGGGGGCTTATGTGTGATTTGTGTGCCTGATTCGTTCTTGAGGAGAGCCAGCTAAGCCCAGGGCAGAAGCCTTGAACAAGGTCATTATAGGGTCATACAGGTTCATACAGTTAACTAGGAAAACATCAGAGACAGTTTTACCAGCAACATGGGAGAAACACTGAAAGTATGGGATGCTTTAGCCTCCGTGGTTGACAGCTTTCTCTCTTACTAAGCCTGTGGTTTTGAGCTGCATGCTGCTGACCATGTCAGCTGGTCATTGCTGTGGTGCAAATAGTGCAGCTCGAGATGTCAAGGTGGCTGAGCTAACTTCAGTTTTTGCAAGGGAAGTACTAGCGATCTATCTTAGAAACAGAGGAAGACATCTGTTGGACAAAAGGCAAGAAAGTTTTGTGATGTATTGATTCCTCAGTGTGGACGGATTTAGAGAGAGTTCACAATGTCTGACATTGAGTGAAACAGAGGCTGTGATAAGGCATTTGAGAGTTGGGGTGGCTGCTGTGTGCAGCTCTGATGAGAAAGAAAGTGTAAGGTCACCAGGACCTTTCAAGAGCTTGGTTTAGCAATACTATAGTGACATAGATATAAATGAACTGATGCTTCACCAGTGGGACAGAAAAACAAAATGTACTGTGAATTAGATGACTGAAGAATGCTTTTGGAAATGCCCCCATGCTCATTGCCTCTACATCTGTTCTTCCTTTTCTTCTGGCCAGAAAAACAAGCTGTGGACATGAAAAACATAATAAGCTAATACAAAGTTGCTCCTTGTGATTTATATATAGAATAGAATCATAGAATCAACTTGGTCGGAAAAGACCTTTAAGATCATCAAGTCCAACCTTTACCCCAGCACTGCCAAGTCCACCACTAAGCCATGTCACTCTAAAGGCCTCATCTACAGTTTCTGAAGACATTCTAAAGACAGTTCTTTATATTCTCCTATCACCATGGGGGGGATATATATATATTAGCAATTATAAACATTAATGCTACCTCCTGATTTCTGTTTTAACTAAGCTTATGACTTCAGTGTTACACTCTTAGGGAGAGTGATCCAAATCATTCTCAGCTAAAATAAAATAACCAGTGTTTATTGGGACTACGTCCAAACTCAGTCTTATCAGATGAAACCTGTGTGATTCCAAGAGCAATGGATTAAACCAAAATCCAAAAGTGGACTCCAGACTTTCTGGTCTCTGCATTTTAAACACATTCAGAATTAAGTCAAGATGTTGATATGGAAAACCTGAAATGTAGGAAAGTTGGCAGTCATGTCTTACTCTACCTCTGAACTGAAGGCTGGCATGTTTTTTTCCCTAGGATAAGCATAAGTAATAGCAGTCATGGCATGACAGAAAGCCTATAGGGCCAATATTCTAATGAGGTCAGGCTTTTCCTTGGATGAGAAACCTACAAACAAAGCCAAAATGCTACAAGAAAAACTACTGCAAATGGAAGGCAATTTATCTGAACCAGAGTCCTAACTACAGTGCTGGACCTGACCTGTGTGCTGCTGGATGGGCTACCTTTCAGCTGTAGCTTCAAACAGGAGCCAAGATGGTTACTCACTGCCAAAACATCTTCCTTAAGGATATCCCTGTAAAGAGGTATTCCTGGGAGACCCTTCCACTGCACCGAGGTAGCTGAGCAAGAGAAGGTCCCTGGTGTGGCTCAGGGGAATGAAAGCTTAGACTGAGGTAGCTGGCGAGGTGAAGAGGGGCAAAAGGAAGGGATTTGGTGCAGGAGCACCTGAACTAACAGAACCTGTAAACTGGGCTGATGAATGAGGCAAAGGAAAGAGAAGACAGCTGTGCAGCTCAGTTGAGTGAACACTGCTGTGGAGAAAGAAACTCTGCCCTTTCCAGGAGAGAGAATTGGTGAGGTCCTGGGATGGTCACCTGCATAAAACCCCTCACAGGAGTTCACAAACTGCATTTTTCTGGGTTTGTCCTGAGATGACCTGGAGATCACGTACCCACACAGAGCTACAGCCAAAGGCAATGAGAGCTCTCACTTAAACCATACATAATGCAAAGTACAACAAAATCTTACTTAGCAGAGGTTTTTTTTTGATGCTACTCGGAGTTCCATCTCTCAACAGAAAAACTGGAGTTATCTCCTCATTTTAGAGGATCTTGGAGCATTCAGACAGTGAAGTAACATGTATCATGGAAAATCACATAGGGAAATTAAGAATTGTTTTGAGAAGAGGATCAGAACAAGGTACTGTAAACAAGCCTTATGAACCAGATTTATTTTACCTTAATAAATACTCACATAACATGCTTGATACAAATACTTAGTCACCTGAGACTCCCTGCTCCAGAAAGGAGAGAAAGAAACACTTCCAAAAAGTAACTCACAGTTTATACTAAACCAAAAATCCCTGAGGAGACACTAATGTCTCTCCACTGATGCCAGAGGGAACTTTGGACATCTGTCCACTAATTTCAGTGTCAGTAAACCAGGCCAAAGGCTGAAGACTAAAGCAAAATAAAACAAACAGCAGAGCGGCAGCTCTTGAACAATCAGCACTCTTCCTCTTTGTACAGATTAAGGCAGAAATTATTTGGAACAAAAATAGCTGTGGAACTGACAGCTAAAGACTATTGTAACATGTCTGTACAAAGCGGAAAAATCAAAGTTGTCTGTGCAATTTTTTTCCTGGCATTTCCTAACTTTTGACAGCTTGGGTCCAAAGCCTCTATGTTCTTTTAGCGTAGCTTGGTGTGCAAGATGTGCAGATAGCTCTCATTTATTCAGGCCATCGCTCTTGCTAGATCTAAATACATCAGTCTCATCTTCTTGGCCAAAATGGCAATCAAAGGCTGCAATAGTGCTTTGCTATTTTAATTTTTTTACCTTTCCATTTTCAGTTTTGGGTGGGTAAAAGATTTCTTCAAATGTCAGAACTACCCAATGAACCTGTGAGTTAGGTTTTGGATTAGGCACCACCTTCTTGCTCAAAGTCCTCCATGATCACGTAGTCACTTATTTAAAACACAGTAAGTGATATTTTAGGGGAAATAACAGCCCTGCCATGTCTGAATTCTGATTTTCCTTTAAGTTGTATGGGAGGAAGGGATGCAGCTTCGACAGCCACCTTCAAAACTTTTCTGCACCTGTGTCAAAGGCAACTGAGATACTCCTTGTATATAGTTGAAAAAGAGCCTACAGACAAGCCCCTTAACTCAAATATGGGCTGTTTCTGGAGAGGATGTAGAGTACATCTCTAAAAACTGGTACTAAGAAGCTTCAAAGAGAGCTTTCTCAGGAGTCACAGAAAAATCCAGCCTGAAGCAGCACTTCACAGCAAAATGCCTTTGGCCAGAGCTGCCGATGAGGTACCACTTCTCATCTTGACCTTTTCCTGCAATTCTAGGTGGAAAAGCTACATTATAGCATATCTGGAACATACACAATTATATATGGAAACATTATTTATAGAATATAATTATGCAAGTGTCACTGGCTTGGCATGAATCACATACAGCTTCATTCTTCCTATAGTGCTCTCTACTAAGGAAATTAGCTGCTGCAATAATTTGCACACTTGAGTATGAATATTTGAGTCAAACCTTTGAGTTATTAATGTTATTTTAGGAAAACAGCCATGTTATACTAAGCTATTCTGGTGAAGCTTCACTGGAATAAAAGAAGGAAAGATGATTTTGCTCCCATTGCCAACATCTCCCATCATATATAAGCAAATGGAGTTGCAAGTTACAGCTAGTGACACCTGACAACACCCAGCGACTGGTGTAGCGTACAGTGCCCTGTTTCACAAAACAAATAGGACATGCACAGTGTCATGCAACAAGCCTGTCTTGTGCTCTCTCTTGTGTCCTTTTGGGAACACAATGTGAACTATCAAGTTACATTCTTTACCACCACTACTGTGCCCCTTTTACAAACTGCAGGTAATTAATTACAGGTGATCTAGAATATGATCCAGAACCAATTATACACTTGAAGCTTTAGTAAAATTAAGGCTGCCTTCTTCCTTCACTTATTTTCCAAATCTACATCCTTCCATGATCTGTCAAAATTTGTCTTCACAGTCCAACTACTGGCCAGTTTGTTACCAGACGTCAAAATCTGAAACCGTTTTGCACCAACTCAGGAATTTCTTCCTCTGCAGTAGCTCTAATTCTGAGCACTGCTCTCTTGTTTTCAGTCATTTCAGAATGAATATCTTATTACAGCCATAATCTGATTCTATTTATATAGCATTGGCTAAGGTCACAGGAAATGTTCAATGTGCCTTTTAATTCCAAATGGTAGTTTCTATCTACACAGTATCTTGCTGTGAATTCCAAGAAAATTGCAAGATACTATTAAAGTAATATTAAAAATTATAATTTGGTAGTAAGGTTGCACTATTACTGATACAGAATTTCTGCTAGTGCCAAGCTGTACGTAACTTACAGTCTGTGTAGTTTTACTTACATGCTTTTTATCATAAAACGAGGCAAGAAGGCATGTCTAAGGCTGTGTATCTGATCTATCATGCCCCAATACCACTGTCCCTCTCTAGTGGCTCTATATCACAACTAGCTCAGACATAAACATTGACAGGCCACTGTCCAATTTGATCAGAGAAATCTTGCCCTAAAGGTGAGCTTAAAAAGTCAGTATATCAAAAGCTTACACCTAAATATCTGTAACAGCTTGATTCTGCCTATGCAGCCTGCTGAAAGCAAAGGTAGAGTGCGGCTGCAGAGGCCAAGGGACTGGAGGTTGCAGCTGCCAACAGGACTGATCCTGATCGCAAGGACACAATGAGCTCCCTCTTTTCTCCTAGGTGCCACAGCTGCTTAGATGTGTGATCTCATGGCATGTGCCTTTCTACCCCTCCCTGCCTGTTTATTCTGCAGCATAAACAGTTTTATCACTCAGATGATGGCCTAAAATCCAGGAAAGCCTGAAAGGCTATTACAGGAATGGTCTTGTATTTTCTTTATGTTGGGTCATGGTTTCGCAGGAAGAAACCCTCACCTTTCTTGGGTTATCTGGAGGAGTTCAACAGTAAAAAATTAACTCCATGTTCTTACACCTTATACTGCTAAATTCGAACCAGGTGCTGGTTTCAGAGCTTCTGAGAATCATCACCAGTTCAAAACAAAGCAAATGTGTCTAGTCTGAACTTAGGACCAATTAAAAATTTAAAGAGGAAAGCTCTCAGCAGCAGCCAAAATAAACCTTTCCTGCCACTAGTCAGGATTTGTTCTTAATCATATTTTCACACATTGCAGTATCTGTTCCTCTGGAGAAACACACGGAAACAGTGTCTAGTAACACTTTCCAACAGCCCATGTTTTTCCTGCATGATGGCACATACAGTTTAATACAAGAATCTCTGGCAGGCAAAGAGCCTGTCAGTGAAATTGCTCACAGTAGTAGTATGCCCTGCAAGAGTGGTTATAGCTGCTGCTGTTTGACTTGCAGGTAGGCATTTGGAGCTGATGCGTTGATAAAGAAAAACAGAGGTGGACGGTCACAGGGCAGATTCCAAACACACTCCATCTGCTTTTGTAACTTCAGTCATCAAGCACAATCAGAAACCAATCCTAATTGCATGGATAAACTGTCTGAATGACTACTTTTTGTCACTGGGATGAAAAAGAGCATGAAGTGTCCTGGGTGTTGTCAGCATACATCAATTATATTTGAAGTAACAAGGCTTGGGCATAAATGACATCAGAACCAATCTCTCTATTTTCCACTGCCAGGGGGGCTGTGAGACCAGAGTTTATGAAATATAATGTATCTGATATACTTCACTACGAACAAATCAATTAATAAATAATATATGATTCTCTTTCCTACCAAATCTGATGTCCTTAAGAGAGAACAGGTTCACGACAAAATTGAAAGCAACAACTTCCTAATTCTTTGGTTCACTTTCAACACATCTCAAATCAGTCTGCAGACTGCTTTTATCTGTAGTAATAAGCCCATGTCAGCTGTATACTTCAGGAGAGGGACACTACCTGAAATAAAAGTGCCAGCACAACAAGGTGTTGATCAGGAAGCTTGCCCCAAAACCTTTCCACTATTTTAAACAGAATAATCCACACTAACTCTGTCTTCTAATTTTGCCTCAGGATCTCTTTTCTAACCCAAAAGACGTAAGATTTCAGATGTGAAACCCACTCAGCAAGAGGGAGCCAGTACACTGACTCTTTGATTCACTGCAAGTTTGAGTGTTCACCAGTCTAAACACAAATATATGCCTTACAGTTTGTGGTTCAAAACATAAATGACAGTGATGACTGAAGTAATTACAATATATGAAACTGTCTGAAAAAAAAAATAGCTTATTTCCATTTATGGAAAAAAAAAAACCCAACAAGTTTTTGTGTTTAAAAATATTGTAAGTACTCATAGAAAAGAAAAATAGGAAAAAAGGTAGTTAACCTTCAAAGTTCAGCAGGACTTCATTGAAAGGTTGTATTGATGTGCTCAGCAAGTGACAGTCCACCCTAATACCAGATTATGAATTTTTAAGAAATAAATTCCATGGTTGTATATAAGGTAAGGATTAACAAACATTCTTTCAGAATATTGTTTGTCTCTTCCAACTGCCTCAAGGTGTTACAAAGTGGGAATTTCAAAATACCTCATTTTCACAGCCAAGATGGAGTAAAGAATGTTCTGTAGTGGTGCTTTAATAACTTAAGTTGTACCTAAGCTCAGGATTTACCCAGTGGTTAGTATAAAATCATAAGAGTGCCAGATGCATCATGATTTTCCCCTTACAAAGTGGAAAATCCCTCTCACAGTCAGATCCCAGTTTGAGTTAGAACTGGAGCCCGAGAGCAGAGGTGCCTGTTTGAGAAGCTATGGGTAGCTCACCCCATGCTTTGCCAAGAAGCAGCTCCCATGTCCAGGCTCATACAGATCACTCCACAAGCAGGACACCTGGGCAGGCGGGCGTTATAAGGCTTTCAGGATTGACCATAAGAGCTTCAGCACCATATTTGAATATCCATAGAAGTTTTTACCTTGTGTACATATGTGTGCCTGTGCCTGGCGCTTCCCCAGAGAGCAACAGGTTTCTGCACAGGGCAGACCAAGCCTGGGGCTTCTTCCTATCTCAAACAAAAAATGCAACTGAAATGAATGCATTTGTGCAAAAGGAGTTTTCATTTCAAAAACCTGGCATTTTGTGATGATAGTTGCTGTGGTGAAAAGTTCTTGGCCATCCCTAGTCTTCATAGAAACTTTATTGAATGTTTTTTGCTTTTGGTTTGTGCTTCATTCTCTCTTTTGCACATATGCACTTGTAAACATCATGCTCAAAGATGCCACAGTCCCACTTGAGGCTTCTACATGTGAATAAATGTAGCACTAATTGTGGTGTATACAAAGTGTGTGTCATTATCTGGCACAGAAATAGCAGCCCTGCTTCAGGGTTCAAAGAGTTCAGATTAAACCTCTGTGACTGCAGATCACTTTTCCTGGAATTTTACATACTTTTCTTAAAAATGCCTTGAAATGTTTATTCTGAGGCAGTGAACCACGGTCAAATGGAGTCTGTTTTGTGTCTGTTTGCATATTTGGACGAGTTTAGGAAGCTCTTATCAGTTCATTCAAAGAGGGTAAAGTGAAGGGAAGTGAACCAGGGATGAAGGGGGGAAAGGCAGAGAGACACAATAAAAAGGCAAATCAGACTTCATGCTTTGGGCCCCCTCCTTTCATCTGCATCCATGTATCCATCCTACAGTAACCCAAATTCTCCCCACCAAGCCCCTTTGGGCTCCTCCAAGGACAAAAAAAAGTGCACACTGGGGTAGAATCAATGTGCGTGTCCTAGGTCTACTTGTCTGCCCATCAACAAAGGATTTTGTTCAGCAACCTCTTCCTTTTTTATTATTATTTTTTAGAAAAGCTGGTTTAAAACACCAGGAAAACACAGCCAGCGAGGAACTCCCACATAACAGGAACACAGCAAAATAGCACCAGGATTATTATTAGCATAACCAGGAAAAAGAGAGCTAGTCAGTAACAAGAATAGATACCAATAATTACACCTTCAGGATTAAGGATTCAGAAAGCAATTTGCATTTTAAGTAACCCAATAAGTATTGAAACTAATAATATCCAGTATTTTTTATTTTTTATGTCACTGTTCCAAAGAGAGAGCAGGATCTTTTTTACCTATGTTGATTAGTGCCATAATTGTAATTTAAACATGCAGAAAAGTTAATGATTTAAATTTAAACCTAAGTGCTCAAAGATTGTGTTCAGCTTTTCCTGATGGAGCCAGAGAACAGTAATTTCTAATTCTTTCTACATGTCAGAGTAAAAAAAAATAAATAATTGTTAATGAAAGCAATTTGCTCCGATGAAAATCAGCTAAAACCATCAGGTATCATACGTAGTTCACTACAGTATAATGGTATTTCTACACACACCTCCAAATAAAAAACTTCAAGCTATAATTATTAAAAAATGATCCAATAGCATGATACGTTTCAGTAGGTTATCATGCTGCTGCTTTGTAAGGCTTTGGGCAGTGATGTGCCCATGAAGCCCAGTAGCCAGTGATGGATTCACTCCACCAAACAACGTCTGTGCCAATCACCATCCTAAATTCCTACTATAATCAACAGAAAGAAAAAGACATTGCCAGGATTTAAATCATCTTGTCCTACAGCAGACATCTAAACTAAAATAAACCAGCCCTCAAAATGATGATTATCCTTCACTGTTTATAAAGGATACACGAGTGATGTAGAGGTCTACCCTGTAGATATTTAAAGGTAGGAAAGATGCTCCCACCTGTGATGCCTGCTTGTGTGGGTACCGTCTCTGGCCTCACTGAGGAACACAGACATTTCCCTCAGTTCACATCACTATAACCTCCAGTCCCTGCTGAAGTGGTCACAGCTTTTCATAGCATGAAAGAAGGAGTA
The DNA here is from genome assembly GCA_039877255.1 of Loriculus beryllinus. Lineage (NCBI taxonomy): Eukaryota > Metazoa > Chordata > Aves > Psittaciformes > Psittacidae > Loriculus > Loriculus beryllinus. The sequence goes on along the minus strand of JBCJKH010023081.1, from coordinate 16,196 downwards.
TTTTAGATTCATTAAAAAGGGAAGATATCTGTACTTCTGTGAAGCCCCTTGCTTCTGGAGAATCAAGCCAGATTCCTCTTGATCTCCCACATTATGAAAAGACACTTTTAGCCTGGCATTCTTTGTATAGGTTTACTTTGAGCCATATTTATTTGGTTGTGTGATTTTTGTCTCTCTCTAAAATGTTTTCCCATAGAGTAGATGGCAAAGCATGCATGTTCAGGGAAGATTAAAGTACAATTAGAACAGTACTTTTTGCTTCATAATTTAATTCTTAATTATCATGCTCTATAGAACTCCATTTTATCAATGTTCCTGTTGCAAAACAAGAGCAATGAGCAAATTGAAGCTTCAAATACAATTTAAAACTTCCTCAATTTAGGCTGTGACACTGAAGTTCAGCTGCATCCCTAATTTGTTATCTCCACAGGCAAACCAATATTAGTTTGGGATTTTGCTTCCCTGTAACCGATTTTTGCAGTTAACTTACAGGTTTGATTAGCTCTTAGAATTAAAAGAACCAGGATGAAGAAGTAAATAAAAGGTTAAAGTTTTCTTTCCATAGGCTGAGTAGAAGACAGAAGACAGCTGGATTAGGTAGGATTGTAACCATAGCTCTTCGTAAAGAAATAAATTACACTCAGAAGGAATAAAAGGAATAAGAGTAACAGAAAGAGCTCCTGAAGAGCAATTCTCTATATATGAAGCCCCTGCAGGGGACAAAAACACACAAAGGAAATACTTTTGGTAAAAGAAAAGGAGAAACTACTCTTGATGTTTTGAATAGTTCCATCCCAGCATTCGCAGAAGGAATCTTGCACCCAGAAGTCCAGATGGCTTCCAGATGAATAAATATCTATTTTGACCACACCCATTTAGGCTTATTTTGTTTGTTTTTCTGTTCACTGAACTGTGCTAATCTGTACCCTTATCCCCACTGCATGTTCTGTCACTTGTCAGGCAATGCACTTAGAAGTCGCAAGACTTACTTCAGTCCCCTGGCAGCAAGTCAGTCAGCAGGCAAAGCTGGATAATTACTGCTTAGCCCTAAAGAGCTTAATATTTGTTTGCATAGATTTGTGTCCTGGCAACACCAAGGCACTGAACCCGAGAGCAAACTTTCTTTTCCCTGATCATTTTCTGTAAGGGAAAGGACACAATGGACTTTCAGACAGACACAAAATGGTGGTTACCAGGAAGGATTACCAGGGACTGAGATATGTGGACTATTCTCTGTGGTTGACTTGCTGTCATTACAGTGTAAAAGAAACAGCTGGGCTTCATTCTTCCTTCTTTTATGCTGTCACAGAAAACTGTACATGACTCCACCGGCCTAAAGGGGGTTTTGGGGAATTGCCTTTGCAGAGGTGCTTGGAGGAAGAAAGGTAGGCTTGTAGTAGAGACAGAAGAAAATCGCAGCAAGGAGACATCAAGTTACACCTTCTAAGTAAAGCTGAAGTTTTCTTTGTTTATTCAGTGCAATTTGCTTATGACTGTTTCTGGGTTTTGAGTTTCTCCTGACCACTACTGCTGTTTTTCATGGTTAAGAATCCTGACTGGCACCTTCTGGAAGAAATAACACTGGTCAGGATGCTAAGGAAGGTGCTTAAATAAAATTGAGCTACATTCAGTGCTGTTCCTTCAATTGAGCCGGCTACAGCCTGTGACATTGGTGTTCAGTATGTAGGGTGCTACACTGGAGCAATGACAGCAGCTACAGAATGGCCACCCTACATGCCACACTCATGCATGATGTATGGTGATCCTATTGCCATAGAATGGAAGCCTTGAAGGACTTTCTTGGTCACTGAATCAGCTTGAAAATACTGGCAAACAGGTTATACAATCCTGTTCATGGTCAGAAAGCCAAAGTATCAAAAAAGCCTCAGTATTCAACTTAAGTACTCTCGCTCTTCAGTGATGTTGCTTGCACTCCCATATAACTCCAGTAGCATTTATGCAATTACTTTTGCATTGCAACCTGATAAGCAATTGGGTTATTTAAAGCTGTGTTAAATGTATGGAGTGAGGGAGACAGAAGTAGTAGGATACTTTAGCATCCATTGCAAGCACCATCAAAATAGTGAAGGAAGCTGCATCCTACTCCAGGGAAAACCATACCTACTTTCACAGAGTGCTCTTCTGATGTTTTTCAGCTCTATGAAACAGCCATGCTGTGCCTGACCTCTCCAAACTGTCTCAGTTAGATCACATGGACAAGACACAAATCAGTCCATGGTCTTTCCTGGAGGAATGCTGTCTCTGCAGTCAGCCAGGGCAGATGGGAAGCATGAGCAGCCTTACATTGGGATGTGAGAAATATGGATGTTCAGGGAGAGATTTCAGAAGTGCTTTAAGCTTCAGCATTGCAGCAGAAACTTCAAGAGATCTTTAGTGGGCTTCTTTTTTAAGGCTTTCAGGGGCTTTTTTTTGGTGTGCACCATGAATCTTGAGACTCGGATACCATAAATACATTGTGCCTAGCCCTCTTAATCCAAATTTACTCTTCAAATATATTCTACCTGTGTCCCCTAAATGCCACAGGAGCCACAGCTGTGAGGTGATCAGAACTTGATATCTGGCAACTGATGATACTCAGCATCTGATAGATTTCTATTCATGACTTAGACACACTTATTACTTAGCATTTTTATGTGGTTGTAATGTGCACAATACTTGTGTGATATGCCAGTGCAAGCTTCTATCACAGCAACAATACCAATTGCAGCTTGCAGTGGTTCTGCGTTTCTTTATTAAAACATGTCCCTTTTTCTATTTCAGGTGAGGGCTTTTTTTTGGTTTTGAAAGGTGTGTGAGGGGCAGGTGGTGCATTTCTATAGCTAAGCAGTACACAAATCAGTCTTCCAAAACATAAAAAAAGTCTTTTGAAAATGTGCTAAGGGTGATTCTATTCTCTAATTAGTAATGTGCTCCTTTAAGTCTGTCTAGAATAGATGGAATCTTGATTTTTTTTGTTCACAAAACAAATCCTGCAGTGCTGATACCACCTTGTTTTATTCTCCTTGTTGGTTAAAGTATCGCGGGAAGACACACAAAACCATAATCCTTCCATTAATGATGCATAGGAAAGAGTAACAAGCACTTAACTTTGAGAACCTGAGAGTACTTAGGTACTGCAACTGGGACCTGGGTAGAATGTAGGTTCCGGATTCCAAATTGTTACGAAAACTGGCACAAAGCCACTGCCCAGCCTCAGACACGAGCGGCCTCGTGAATGAGCTCAGCTAGATACATGCCCTGTTGAAAGCTCTGGGTTCTGATTTGTGTTTTCATCCTGATCAACGTGCACAGAGACATGGCCAGGCTTGTGTGCTGGGCACACATCCAGATGGTCATTTTAGAATTTCTTTGGGTTTGCTTAGTCTGTCTCATCCCAAAAAGAGAAGTAGCATGAAAGATGGACAAAGTCTGGCACCCTGACTTCAGGAAAGAGGTCTTCAGATTGTACTGTTCAATGCTGCTCACAAGCAGACCTCCTTCTCTCAGTTGCAAGCACAAAGCTTAGGTCTCGGATCTGTTTTGGCCCAGTTTTGACCACGGTTTTGTCATTGTACTGACAGTCACTGGACCCACAGCATACAGATCTGGAAATACAGTCAAGCCCCTGAGAAACTAGGCCTTTGTGTACTTGGAGAAGTTACTGAGATGCAGAAAGCATTCTTCCTCTTGCCTGGGGAGAGAGAAGGCTCTTTAGGGAGGAACTGGTGAGAGAGTTTCTCTAGCTGAATATGCAAAGAAGCCACAGCATTCCCTAGGTAGTGGTCATTGTCCAAGTGAGCCTTTCTTCTCATACCCTTTCCACCCTCTACAAGGGTGGAGCCCAGAAGAGCCTGATGGCAGTGGCTAACAAACATCTGGAGTGAGGCACAGCTCTGTTACTTATCGCCTTTTCTCCCAGTGAGAATTTTGGATTTCTTTTCCACTTGAGCCTGCTGCATCTCATCTCCCCCACCCTGAGACTATGCAGGAAGCAGCAAAACAAGATGTGCTCCAGCTGTGTCCTGATGCCTGATGCTCACGGAGGGAGCTGTTCCTATCTGATGTGGTTAAATAATTTCACGGCTAACACAAAGCTGTGATGTTGCACCCAGTTGCCTGGCAGCTGGAGTCTTACCAGCTGGTTGCACATGCTAACTTTTATACACATATTTTTTTAGGTCTGGTTTGTGTTTGTTTTTTTTTTTTTTTAATCTATTCCCCTTAAAATTATTTAATGAGATAAATTTTTTAAAAAATTTTAATTATTTAAATTATTGAAATTATTTTAAAATTATTTAATGGGCTAAAAACTTGTTCTGTTATTAGGCCTTCCTCCACATGAACAGAATACCCTTAGTGATAGTACACCTGATTTACAGATAAGAAGGTCTGGAGCAAGTGAACAGCGAATGACTGTGAATGACTCCATTTTCTCTTGAAAATGGAGTCAGGCAGATGCATATCTATGAAGCAAACACCTGAATCACATACAGACAGGAGATCTTAAGGATTTCTATGCTAAGCTGATTGGATCTATTACCTAAAACTGTACTGTTTTCCTAGTCTTCTTTTCAAGTTAATATGTAGATCCAACATTCACATACCCAAGCTATTTTCTGAAGATAGATAACAAAGGAAGGACTGAAAAGTCTGTATTTAAGGCACTGAACTGTTCCTCAGGAGGCCTTTTTTACATTCTTGGCTGTATCTGAAACCCTTTGTGATTTTGTCTAATGCATTTTGTACTTGAGTCTATGTATCAGTTTTAAAAAGGAATGGAAAGGAAATATTTCACAGTAAGGATGCGTAACATTGTAGGATCTAAATGTTTTAGATAACAAGCACTACTAATCTACTAAAAAGGGTTTTTTTAAACTTTAAAAATCTACTAATCTACTAAAGTTAGTTAACTTAGGGTCATTAGACTTCTTTCAGAGGCTCACAATTAGGATGCATTACTTGAACAGTCAGGACCAGTTGGGACCCTTCTGCCTTTATCTCAAAACCATTAAAGGAAGACAACCAATAATCACCAGCAAAGCTGTAACGTACACGAAACTCTTTGACCTCTGGTACTGAAAGAAGTGGAATTTACCACCATTTGGAAGTTATTTATATTCCCTGAACATTGAATTAGGAGAGTTGTGTGCCCCAAACTTCAGGTTTTTACCATGCAGCATGCTTACACAATGCTCAGACCAAAAGGAAGTACCAAAGTGCAATAACATCTGACATAGTAACTCTGTCTTGGTGCTTGATTACAGGTCTGGGCTTGGGACTCTACTGAAGAATGTGATTTACATATCAAAAGTGCTTCCTGGACTTCTGCATCTATTGTTTTTAAGTCGTTTTTGTATTATAGTAGATCAGTCAGAGCCCTGCTTTGAGTATTTAATGACTAGACTGCAGGCAAGATAGGATTGGAAGCAATTTCACCCTATCTATCTGTAGGATTTTCAAGGAAGACATACAACAGTTGAGAGGAAGGGGGCTGGGGAAAGAGAAGGAAAAGAATACTGTAGAACATGTGTATAAAATGTGTAGCAGCAGTGAAAGAGAAAGAACATAGCACTGAAAGACAAGTTAAAAGTGGAGTAAAAAAAAAAAAATATGGAATTCACATTTTCATGCAGATCAGGAACTTCAGATGAACCATTCTGCTCTAGTGCTAATATTTAAAGCCCAATTAGTATGTACAATGCCAATAAATTAGTTTTTCTTAAATTACAGGTTTTGACATTAGAATTAGGACAAAATAAGCATTTTGGCAGAGCTTCTTTATTCTTCCAACTTCTCTCCTGACAGCAAATGTTCCTTGAATGGCAGAGCTTTCATTACACTTTTCAGAGTCATCTTCGTTTTTCCATTTGAAGAGAAGATGGCAGGGTGACTGATGAACTGTCACACACCACGACTTGCAGTTACAGAAACACAAAAAGGCTGTGAAGCGCAGTGTGAACTATTCCCCAGTCTACTAAAAAGAACATTGAAAACCTTGTGGTGGTCCAGAGATCCTTGTCACTGGAAAAGTTTGAGGGTTTCAGGAATATTTCAAGTGATGCTGAGAACTCAAATTGTATGTGGCTGGTCTGAGCAACTGCCAGTTTATAGTTCCGGCTTTTTCCTCTGAGCAACTTGTTTATTTTCCTTTCCCCATGTCTTGTGAGAACTAATGGTTACACACCATTTTGAGGAAAACCTGAATTTAAAAGCAGATAATAAATTCTATATCACATTTCCTCCAAAGAGTGCTAGATACTGTAGAGAGACATTGACTTAACAGCCATCTGCTGACATTGAACTCATTTTATTAACTAAATATTTTAAAGTCATTGATGGCCAGAATGAAAAGACTTTAACATATGTACACACTGGATGTATTAAGATCCTGAAGCACAAATAGAAGGTGTGTAACATGTCAAATGGCTAAGGCATACAAAATTAGAGCAGTAATAGAGCAGGTAAGTCTTCTTTGCCTGCTCACTTTTTCCCAAAATGCAGGTTAATAAGGCTATGAAGAAACTGAAAAAAAACCCCAAACCAACCCTACAACATTAAGATTGATAATAAAGACAAATCCTTTAGGGATATTCACTTCCTCAAGTAGACCCAGATTTGTTGCTTAACTGATTCACTTTCATTTCAAATTCTTACTTGATTTTTTGGTGTTGGTTTTTAATAAATATCACCACTGATTTCCCTCATGTATGGCACTCTATAAGTCAACTTTAGAACTGATATGTCATGGATTAGTGTACCATTTTAAGTGTATCAGTATCTATATATGGTGTACATATACATGTACATAATACTACATTTCTAATGGCAATATAATACTTTACATTTAGACAAAATATATGATATGCTTTCTTTTTTTAAGGTATTAATTTCTGTATGGCTTAGTATAGTATATATTCAATATTAGATTCAGCATGGGTTTGGACATGTCCAGCTGCCCAGCTAGTCTTGCATCACATTTCCTAGACTAGTCCAAAATCTTCAGTTCCTCTGACCTTAATGGAGAACAGTCCTCACATCAACAAACATTTAGAAACTTCCATTTAGAAACAAAGCACAAAAACCCCCCAGAACAATCCCAGAAAGCACTGAGCATTTCCTCACAGGAAGTAAAAAGTGCATATTGGTGTTATCTCAAAAGGTAGACACATAATTAAACATTCTCTGCATAAGGACACAGAATGGAAAAAGGGCCATAAGAGGTCAGGCCAAAGTTTTACCACAGTGCGTGCTTTCTCCCCAGCACTAAGAAAATTTGTTTCCTGGCAGAGAGTGTTAGAAAAGAACAGTGTAAGTAAATATGAAACTTCCTTTAAATATTATCCTAGCCTTCGAGCATTCGTAGCTCAGAGGCTTCCTCAGCTGGAGACTCTGTTGAGCAATCTCAGTTGATTGCTCTCCCTTCACTTGCTCATGCAAACTTTTAGCACTACCAGAATCTTGTAACAGGAAGTTCTGCAGTTTTTGTTTGAGCTCTCAGAACTAATGCTGTGAATAACAAAAAAAAAAAAAGAAAAAACTTTCTGTTCTCCTGATAATTGTTTTTTCAAGTTCACATTTTGAAAGGAATCATAAACAACATAACATTGCTCTTGGCTTCTGACAAAATGAGATGCTTCTACCATCTATACTGTTTTTTAACATGGATTCAAAAAGCAATTGCTTGATTTTATTTAGTTTTTCAATAGCCCACAGAGTGACTTGCAAATTGCTGCCAGTGATAAAAACACATACTGTTTTTAAGACATTTGTGTTAAGCAATATAAATCCCACAAAACCTGAGATATCATTGTCATTATCTATTACAAGGTCACTGTGTATATTCCTTGCCAGAAAGCTAAGACCAATGCTAAAGCATTTGCTTTGTCCTTTAATAACACAGTTACAGAACTACAGGCAATTTAGTGAAAATTTTACACCTCATCACATATATGCTACCATAATTATTAGTTTTAGCCTAAAATGTTAAAACTGTTTTATTCATTATGGTCAAAGGAAACGTCTCTAAGATGTCTGCTCTGTAGAAAGCAGATGATAATGGATACACTATCCATATATAGGTTTCATACTGTCTTATTATTTATTGCTGCAGTCCAATAATGGAAAATCAATCTAGTTCATCAGTTACTGGACTCAGCGTTGCCAATTCTTCATTGTAATTATAAATGAAGGATGGCAGTTCATTTTCCTGTTCCACAAACACTTTAATTTTTTACACACATTCTCAGCAAATGACACAGATGATTACATTAATGTCACCTTTTAGATGCCTCAATAGCTTATGCAGTCAGCACTGGGTTGCATGATTTGGATCAGCTCTTTGGAGGAATATATTCCCCCTGTTCCAGCCTAATTAAAAACAAACAAACTAACTAACTAACTTACTAACTAACTTACTAACTAACTTACTTTCATTTGTTTCAGATTCTGTCTCCTTAGATATTTTTCTGAGGATACCTTCAGTGTGTGAATGAAAAATATACCTACCCACAATACAGCAATGATCATAATTTTCTCTAAATTCAGCCCTCTACATGCCAGCCTTTACCTGAAGTCTTGACTTACAGTTTCTTTATTTCTTTCGGCCTTTCTAATAGAAATAAAACTTACGGCAAAGCTTTAGTTAGACTCCATAAAGTCATCATACCTAGACACACAGACTGAATACTTGACCTCTGAAGATCCAAACTGTGTTTTAGCTGACTTCCTGGCAGATGTGGCCTGTGCCAACTAGCACAGTTCAGGGATAGTGCACACCAAGCACCATTTCAAGTGAGCTCTATAGGCAACACTGCTCCAAGTCTACTCGCTACAGACTTCCTCAATGTTATCTCAGCAGGCTTTGCACCCTCAAATATCACATGCTTTCTTTCAGTAATGTGCCTTAAATTTTACTTTTCTTGAAAATAGTGGGAAAGAAAACAGAAGAGTTAAAACTTCAAAATAAAATGTAATAAACAGTCACTTTCAAATACAATGAACTGGAAAAAATGAACAAACAAACAAACAAAACCAACAACAACAGCGAAATCCACAGACATAAATAAATATTAATGTCTGAAGGCCACATGTTAAGACAGGATGTTAAACAGCATGGAGGAGCTCCGGGGCCAAGAGCTATGTAGTGTTGATTGGCTTGTTGATTGGCTAGTCTGATCTTAAGGGAAATACTAAATACTAGCCCTAAATAATATGGACGTGAGCTAGGCTATGCTTCTAGGCCTCAAGGCCAGAGGCTGTGTCATGGTCATCTACTTCAGTAGAGGCACAGTTAAATATGCCTCCGGCCTTTGTGTGAATAAGAACTAGAATTAGCTGTGAGTGATACTGCCTGCCTCTTAACACTAAAGTAGGTAGGTAACTTCGAAGATGGCAAAAGTGGCACTACTGACTGAAAACATGACATTGTTATACAGTAAAATTCTTGAATATAGTCTCATTTTAATAGTAATTTGCATGTACAATGCTTTAGAAAGTCACAGATTCCTTCTAATACCCCTCCAAGACAATTCAAGTCCAAGTTTACACTGAATGACTAGATCCACATGATGTCTGACCTTCTCATCTAAAACTTTTAGAAGATTACTGAAATCACTGAGAGCACAGCAGACAATGCTCTATCTGAAATACTGAGGAACCTCCACCCTTCTAGGAATTCCCAGTTCTGAGAATGCTGCACGTGTACTGCTATTTTATTTATTGCTCCAGGCAAAGTTTAAATGAAGGGATATGGGCAATACAAAATCTTGCATCACATTATAACTGTCTGACTTGCTGAAACCTTTGTTTGTCAGGATAAGCACACTTAGCCCTACCACATATGTGTGTTAATTATAGCAAGAAAAACAACAAAATGACAGTAGTTAAAACAAATTCTAGCAACAGGAAATGGTTATCAAGCTGTGATAAAATGTTTATCAGGAAATGTTGCTACACTACCCAAAACATTTCCTGTCTGTACCATTTGTCGTTGAAAAAAGAATGTCTGCAGTGCTAGAAATAGCATGCTTGCATTGAACTAAATAACATTACTTACAGAAAATGGTAAAGTGGCAGTTCTAGTTTCTTTGTTTTTTCTTCTTTGTACACAGTATGAAGCAACTTTAAAAGAAAACTGCTTTCAGAAGTTATATCAGCATTCATTAAAGTTTGAACATCAAATATTATAAAACAATTTCAAGCAAAGTTTTCATATGTAGCTTCTAAAAATCATGCAGGTAGTGAAGCCCTGCTCCTTCTCTCACTGAGACTGACAGTGAAACATTATTTCTGTTAATGTATCTTGAAAAGGTCAAAAAGGGTTAATTAAACTGAAAACCAGTACTACTGAAGATGTAAAAAAAAGATATACTCAAGGGGAAGAGGAGCAAGGGACTATCTATTAAAAGGTTTACTCTAAACAAAAAAATGACGAAGAATTGCATTTCCGCAGCCATGACTTTTCAAAACTAAGAAAATCCTAATTTGTTGCAAACATAATGGGTAGTGTCACAAAATCACAGCAAAACTGACACTTTGATATAAACAAAGATTTGCCAGGCCCAACCTACAAGACACTACTGAATATGGAAGCAAAATATATAATTATTCCAAGATTTGTTGCTCTTTCAGCTACCTGAAGATTAACTTCTAATCTACTACTCCATTCTTAAAACATTGCTTCCCTCAAAAAAAAATCATGAATTTCAATGGGTTTTTAAAGGGAATTCAGTTATTAACTGACATTTACATGAAAGTCATTTTACTTTGATTAAAACCCACTACTTGTTCTTATTTTAACTGCAGGTTATATCATTCTTATTGCAAATACTTTGTAATTTCCTGTATAGTAAATGGAACTAATGATAGAATCCCAAAAGTGGAAAAGACCTCAGCTCAACTTCCATGACCTGAATTAGGATCAATAAAAGTTAGTTTATTTCTGATATACAATTTCAAATGATGGAAACTACAACCTCACTGGGCAATCTATTCCCAACTTCCTTATTATTTCTGTGAGAGCAGTTCTCTCTATTGCCAAAACTGAATCTCCTTTACCTCAGTTTCTCTCCTGATTCATGCAGGGAAAATAAAATCACTTTCCTCTTTGCAGTAGCATTTTAATTTCTTCAGAATGTTCTTTTCCTTCAATCCTTTCTTCTTCTGTATAAAAAGTCCTATTCCTTCAGCTCTTCTCCAGCTCTGTTTTAATTGTTTCTTAAGTTTAACTTTCCTTTAACTGCTTACTTGCTTTACAGCTTTCTTAAAACACAACTTTTTGCAAGTGTTTCACAACTTTTTGGAGCTCCCATAGCAGCAAATAATATTCCTTTGGAACTTTGTCAGAACCACGAGAAGGGCAAGTTTCTTTTCTACCTTAAGATACCCTTTTTAAACGTCCTAGGTATGATGTTTACCTCTTTCACAACAACATGATCCTACTCTACTAGCTAAGATTAGATTTATGGTAGCGGGCTACTAATAAAGCCTAGATTAATAAGGCAAGTAGCAAGGAAGAAAGCAGGGCAGCACTAGGATAATGTAACTAAAATGTTAAGGATGCTTGGGATCTTGGTCAATGTGAGAAGAAAAAACATATTAAAAGGCAAAACGGTCAAGATAAAGCTACTTAACCACAGTGAAACATTTTGTTATAGCAGAATTACTTGATGTATTCTTCCATAGTGAATATAAGGTACCTCATACCGAAGTCTTCCCTTGAAATGAAGTAGGGATGTGGTCAGAACACAAAATCAGACTTCATGAGTCTGAAAATTCATGGATCCACGGATTCATGGAACCAGCATAATTGAAGCTTCTTAGCCTCTATCTGCCAAGAAGCTTTTTACTTTTAGGACTGCAAACAAACTGAATATTAAAATGCTTAATTGCTTTTTTGGACCTTTGTCCAACACAACAACTCTTTTTAAATACCTGCTCCTTAGCAACTGTCCCCTTCTTAAACTTGCTCTGTCTGCTTTAGTTCTAACAACTTTATATAAAACCAGCCCTAAATCTCTTAAACTTCCTCCCATCTCACATTCTTTGGCAGAACTTACCACCTACAGTTGCCTTCCACTTCCATTATTTTGCTTTCACAAGGTCCGTCAAAATGCTTCCATCAAAATGGTCCTCTTGTGCTAATACCTCTGCAGACAACAGCATTTTGCCTTGATGTTCATAACTGAAATGTCATTACCCAAAACCACAACACAGGTAATGGGAACCCTGCTACTAAGGTCAGAAGCTTTCTCACTGCCTTCCTGCAGATGGACTCTGTAAGAAACAACACAACAAAAGGTCTACTTATCAACTTTACTTTGCAGCTGAGTTTAGCAAATCAGTTTGTACCTCTGCTGCCTCTGCTTAGTAGTGCAGTAGTAGGGCTTAAGTACAAGTATTGTAACTACAGAATGAGAACTACAAAAGTCCACGTTTTTTAGAAAGCCTCAAAATAACATGTCCGTCTAAAATTTTCTAGGAAGTACAGAAACCCTTCCCAGTGTTTCAAATACTTCAAGGACATCTGCTCATGAATGTGAGTTCAGTCTGTTGATGGTGTCGGATGGATGGCAGGGGCAGTATTCAACACAATACATTTTGACGTACTCCAGCCAGAATTCTGTGGCTGATTTTGAGTTAAAGAAGACAGAGGCAGATGATAGCTCTGAATGCTACTGTGGGAGGACAGTCTGCATGTGAGAAGAGATGATACTTCAAAAAAATACAGAGCTGTCATTTAGATGCTGCAGATAATAATTTTATTAAATTATTTTGGGAAAAATAAATATTAGTACCTCCAAATATCTCCACTTTTACCAACTGGGTCTCCAAAAAACCTGATCCACTTTCTGTTTCCTCTCTTTGGCTTCCTCTTGACTTTAGTGGTAATCCTTATATACTTCGCTTTGTAATTATCATGATTATAGAATCATAGGATCATAGAAAAGTTAGGGTTGGAAAGGACCTCAAGATCATCAAGTTCCAACTCCCCTGCCATGGGAAGGGACACCTCACACTAAACCATGCCACCCAAGGCCCCAGCCAACCTGGCCTTGAACACTGCCAGGAATGGAGCAACTTCCTTGGGCAACCCATTCCAGTGCCTCACCACCCTCACAGTATCAAACTTCTTCCTTGTATCTAACCTAAACTTCCCCTGTTCAAGTTTTAACCCATTACCCCTCATCCTATCACTACAGTTCTGAAAGAAAAGCCCCTCCCCAGAGGGACCAAGGTGTAGCAGAGTGACAACTATAAGCCAAGAGTCAGGATACAAAATCTTCCCCTGACTGAACCACATGGGCTCCACCCTTCCTTTTCTCTGTAGTCCTGGAGAAGAACATGGCCATGCTCTATGCTGCCTCCAGCTTTGTAGTCACAGAACAGCATGATCTCCCAAAGCACCTGTCTCCCAGATGGGAGGCTCCAGATGATTGCACTCTCATGCTCCGGATGGCCTACAGATCTGCCCAGTGACTCCAAGAAGGCTTGCAGAATGCACCTTCTTTGAAGGCAATGCAACTTCTGTGAAGTGCTCCAGACTCTTCCTGGAGAACTTGCAGCTTGAAACACCACTAGTGCACTGAACTGATGCTTAGATATTGAAAAAATAAACAACTTCATACTGAAGAGAATCAAATGAAATCCTGCATGGAGCACTTTGATGCTTGAATCAGGAAGTCACTTTGCTGCTTTACAACTGCTTATGATTCCTGATGCATTCTCATTTAATGTCTAATTATATTTTTCTATTTTTATTTTTATATTTTTACAGTGTACAAAATAATCCTGATGAATTCAGGTAAAACGAACATCAGTTAATTGGAAAACAAAATTAGATCAATTTCAGCCAAGGTATTCTAAAGATCAAGGAGAAATTCAGAAATTCGTATAAAAAATAAATCAAGAAAGAGATACGATGCTCAAACTGCAAAGGCAAGCAATACATTGCAAGTGGAAAAAAAGGAAAATACAATCCTGGTACATATGCACAGCAGTGGTTGTGACATGAGAAAGGCACATATTCCCTTCCATTCAGTGGTGTTGATTTCTAAATCCAGCATTAGACTTATGATAGAAGAAAAGCAAACTGAAGACAGCTCAAATGAAAGAAAATGAGACAGGTATAGAACAACCAGTTTGAAAGGAAGGGCAGAAGTAAGTGGATCAGGTTTTTATTTGAAAGCATAAAAATGGAGAACACTTTCCACTTTTACTGTCAGAAATTTGCGCTACATTTAGAATTTGAATTCCTGTGGCTTTAGCTTCTCACCATTGCTTTTTGCTATGATTTTTTTCATTAAAAATGCCAATCAGTACTTAATATTTTCTCACTGTAAGAAAACTATAAATTGTAATCATCTTTAAACACTTTTAATAGACTAGTCTCTTTAACTATCTCTTATTTTCAAATCATTGATTATCTACATGCTTTCTATCCTATTTTCAAGGTCTCTAAGTGCGTAGGAGCATTATATGCAGAGTCACACTGGGTTGGCTTAAAATACTAATTACTAAAGGCAAATTGACTTTTAACTACTGTCAGCTCCTCTTTTAATACATTCGGGAATGACATCAGCCGTCTTCACTTTTACATCCTCTGGCATTACACTTCTTGTTATTTTTCACTGACCTCAACCCTTAACCCAAATGTTCCAGAACGCTGTTTCTCTGCTTGCTAATTTACATCCTTCACTGTATTAAACTGCATTTTGTTTCAGTGTGGGTCAAATACATCCTCTGTTCCACTGATTTTAAATGTGACCTTCAGCCTAATATAATAAACAGAACTTACTTGAGTTAAACAGAGCATAACTTTTAGGAAAATAGCTTTAAATATCCTATCCAGTGCATATAAAATGTGCACTGAAGAATCAATAAACAGCTCACAGCCCAAGATGGAACTTGTTTTAGGGAACAATTACTCTTTGCTTTACTGACAGTCTGAAAATTAACAGTTTCAACTTCCAGGGGTCTTGTTACTACTGTGTGCTTGACTTGGATACTAATATCAGGGATATTATTATATTTATACATGCAGCTGAGATCCAGCAAGTTTTTTTCCCTAGGACTGCATTCACAAAAACAGAAAACTGAGAAGGGATCATGGTAACAGTCAGTAAGTTGCTTTGTGTTATAGAGTGATCATTTTATTCTATATAAAGAGAAAATAAAACTATAAGGCACCACATATAGACTGTACTGAGCCCAGTGTCCAAAAAATTTGCTGCCTTCCATCCCAGACTCTACACAACCTGTTACAGATATCTCTTTTGAATGAAGAAACCACCCCTAGCAAAAAATACTCTTGATTTTTATCTTGGAAGAACCAAAGTGACTGAGCCAACAGTACGGAAAACATGCACCCTCTGCAGATTAGGATGCATGCATAAGAAGGTTTAAAACAGTATAAGAAATAGTTGACAAGATAACAGGAAATAGTGACAGCACAGAACACCAAGTCAGTGGCAGAGAACATGCATGCATTAAGGGAACACATTGGGAAAGAGCATTGGTAGTCAGCACTGTGATGCAGGCTCTTCATGCAGTATACATGTGAAGAACAGGATGCAAGTTACATGTCTCATTATCACATGAGACTGTGATATGATGCAGCAAGTACGGAAAACATATTGTCTCTACTCCTTTGGTAAATGTAAGGACAAGTTTTGCCACTGTAGGTACTTATACGAACCTCATTATTAGACATCCAGTCTTGTATCCAAGTACATCAATCTTTAAAACATAAAAATGTCCTTATGAGACTTTAATTCCCCCAAGAAAACCCAAGACCCTCCCTAGGTGATAAAGGTATTTAATTTTTTATAGAAAGTTAGTTCCTTAGCCCCAGAGCAAACCTTCTCCTTCTGAATGCTTCCACAGCAATAGCCTAACCACTGGGTACCACAGCAAAGGTCTGAAGCTCAACATGAGCTGGCAGCATGCGCTTGCAGTCCAGAAGGCCAATATATCTTGGGCTGCATCCAAAGAAGGAAGGGATTGTACCCTCTACTCTGCTCTGGTGAGACCTCACCTGCAGTGCTGCGTCCCCATTTCGGGACGTGCTCAGGTGGGTCCAGAGGAGGTAACAAAGATGTTCAGAGGGCTGGAACACCTCTCCTATGGAGACAGGCGGAGAGAGTTGGGGTTGTTCAGCCTGGAGAAGGGTCAGGGGAGACTTTATAACAGCCTTCTGG
>JBCJKH010023079.1:12779-22852 GCA_039877255.1 Loriculus beryllinus | reverse complement strand
TAAACCTTCCCTGTTTAAGCTTTAACCCATTACCCCTTGTCCTGTCACTACAGTCCCTAATGAAGAGTCCCTCCCCAACATCCCTATAGGTCCCCTTCAGATACTGGAAGGCTGCTATGAGATCACCATGCAGCCTTTTCTTCTCCAGGCTAAACAGTCCCAGCTCTCTCAGCCTGTCATCGACCTAAGGTTTTTGGCTGTTGAATTTTTTTCCACCAAAACTCCTTCTGATACCAAACCTCAAGGTAGCTCAAAACCATCATTCATCAACATGAGAAGGAATGAGAATCCTAAAGTTAGGTACCTTTTTAATAATTTCAGATTTTCCCAGTCAGAAAATTGCCTGCTAAATACCTGCCAGAACATTAAAAATCCTATTTATTTTAGTTTCAGACAATCTAAGTTGTTTGAATTGAAAAAACCTAATTGTTTTTGTTTTAATAAAGAAAAATAATACAAGTTTACATGTCTTCTTGATCTTGTTTGATTTCCATTTTGTTAGTTCTGAGAAATCCTGTATCACTCACATATACCTCTAAAACGGGGCTGTTGCCTAGAGTGAGGAGGGTAAATAATTCTTAATCTACACAGTATTTTTCCCTAGTGTACACACCCTGTAACTTAACTGTATCCTAAATATGCTACCGTCATTTAAAGAATGTGTGTCTTTTGGGGCTTGAAAACCATATATCTGTAACTTTGAGTTAGAACAATCTTTTACCTATTTTATTGAGACAATACAAGAAGACAGCATAATAACAATGACCTAATATTACCCTTCCTGACCTCAGTCAAGTTGCTGGGAGTTTCTCACTGATTTCATGGAGCCAAAATTTTGATCTGGGTTAAGTCCAACCTTTAAAGAGAACAGGGTAAGCAGCAGTTGCAGTCTCTTTCACACTACTGAGTTTATTAGGATATGGTGAAAATAAATATTTGCCCTCAAAATGAAAGCTCATCTCTGACACCTTTCTTTAGGCACCCTTATGATTCAGCTGAAGAAAGATAGCAGAATTACCTCAAGAGCAGTGGAAGTAGTTAGATACAGAAATATTCATATCAATCTCATGTGTTTTACTTCATGTCACTCAGAAGAGAGCTACAATGAGAAATGACACTCATCATCCTGCAGAATTATGGGCTCTCTAAACAAAGTGATGCAGAGCACCTTTGCTGCGAGATTTCTGTATCCTGTGTCCAGGGTTTAGCAGTGGCAGTCATTTTTTCTCCTTCTAAGTAGCCTGTGCAAGCACTGTGTTTTTGAGTTTCAGCTTGGGAACAGCACTGATAACAGCAATGTTTTCAGTTACTGCTCAAATATTTAATCTGAGCAAGGATTTTGTGAGCCTCATGCTCTGCCAGAGAGGAGGGGAGGCCGGGAGGAAGCAGGGACAGGACACCTGACTCAAACTGACCAAAGAGGTATTCCATACCACAGCACGTCATGCCCAGGATGTAACTGAGAGTTACTCGGAAGGGCTAGTGCTCTTCAGGGGGTTGGAGGAGGGATACGGTCGGTGCTCAGTTGGGTGGGGTGTCGTAAGTTATCGGTCAGTGGTTGGTGAGATGCTGTATTCTCTTGTTATTTCCTTTATCATTATTATTATTAGCGGTAGCAGTAGTGATTTGTGTTATACCTTTGTTACTAAACTGTTCTCATCTCAACCTGTGGGAGTTGCATTCTTTTGATTCTCCTCCCCATCCCTCCTGGAGCAGGGCGAGGGCAAGAAAGGGGGGTTGCATGAGTGAATGAACTGTGTGGCTGGGTTTAAACCACGACAAGTCTATAATGTGAGACCATAACAGAAAGTAAACACTAATCTTGAGAAATGTAACAGAAATCTTTCTGGAAAAGAAAATAAAATGTATTTGAGCACAATTTAAATTATATACGGCTAAACAATTTGTGAGCCTGTTTACAAGAACCTTATCAAAATATACTACCCCCTAAGAAATATGACAGTTTCTGAAGTCTTTAATCTGAGTATGATCTACAAGCCACATTGCTTCATTATCACTTTGGCATAGTTCTGCTGAATGGGCCTGTTTAGGGAACACACTACTCAGTGTCGTAGTGTGGCCAAAACTAGCTTTCCTCAGTCATTGCTTGTTTAATTAAATTCAAGAAAGTTATCCTGAGGCTGAAATTAAACTTGTAAGTCAGACTCTATCTTCTTCATGAGAAATCACGAGCAGACTAAAGGTTGCAATGGAGACTGGCCTAGACAGGAGTTTAGATCTTCAGATGCTGATATATTAGCAGTAGTAAATATTCAGTCAAGTGTTAGTAAAGTTCTCAGGCTTTCCATTTATCACCATCTCATGTATCAATTTTTCTAGGTTTTGGACTGAAACATATGAACACAGATAAAATAATTTAAAAGCAAGTACTGAACATTCTCCCCACTGCCCAGCCCTCCCCAAAAGCTACATGCTTTAAAATCTAATAAAATTATTAACTTTTTTTTTTTACTATAGTTCAGACCCAACTAGAACTTTTTTTCTAAAACAGTTATTAAAGTCTTATAAACTTTAATTTTGTTCTTGAATAGTTCATTCTAATGTTTTGCAGTTAAGCTACTGGTCAAGAATGCACCAGAATCCAGAAGATTTTGACTCCCATAAGTGATAGTGTTGTCAAATATGAAAATCCTGGCTGTGACTCACAATAGGCTCCAGAGCAGACCACTTGAAACAGCAAAACTGATTAGTTTGTAGGTATTAGTCTACTGAAATTATTCAGGAAAGCTATTCTACCTGACACTGAAGGAACTCTCTTACCCAAAAATTGCCTCAAGGGACCTAATATCACCCTTTCATGAGCAGCCGAAAATTTCACTTACAGTGCTTGCAAAGAATGGATTACTGGAATGTTTACATTTATTATGGATTTTAGACTTTAAAACCAGTGGGTTATAAAACTACCACATCAAGACTTCTGATTAAGAACAAAAATGAATGCAAATGTAAAGATAAAATGGTCTGGGGATAATCTGTGCCTTCTTCAAGCTATCACATAATGTCCAAGCTTAACATTTATAGCATTAAGTATATTTCTTAATTAAAGTACTTATTGAAAAGGAGTTTTATAATACTAGAAGGAATGAAAGAGAACAGGATTGGGATTACGCAAGCAATACATGCAGACAACAAGAATGACTATTACGAAAATTTTTTATTCACTTCCTTTTATTGTTGTTGCTGTGAATAACAGAGTAAGTGAAGAATATTAGTATTTTTAAAGGGAGTAAGCAGTAAAGCAGATTCTGCCTGAATAGTACTAATCTCTCACTGTAAGGCTTTGTATGTCTAACCATCTAGATTGGTATTATGAATATGAACCTTACTTACAATCTTTCCTTTTATGTCATGTGTTACATTGTTGTTCTTAAATAATAATGGCTCTGTAAATTACCCAGCAGAACAAGGGTGGCCAATTCTTAAACACACAGTGAGAAGCATACATTGTATTCCTTTTCAAAGAATTAGCTTACATAAGGCAAATGGGGCCAAGGGAAGAGAAAGGTTCACTCAAAGTGAGTGGCAAGTCAAAGGCAAAAACTAAATCCGGGTCCCTCCAGTCTGAGGTTCCTTTTCTCAAGTCATTTAGCTCCATGTTATCATACCGCCTATTTGAAGCCTCTCACTTTCCCATAACAGTGATCATGTATTATTTAGTATTGAGTAAAAATGTTATTGTACTTGTTCTTAAGCCATATCACTGCATGTTACCACTAAGAGAAGCCAAACCAAACCAGACTTCAGCACGCAATAACAAATGCGTTATTCCCATCTGCTTCACATCCCTAATTATTTGGGCTGAAATTTTCCAATGCCTTGGGAATTTGCTTAAAAGAAATACTGAAATAGATAGTCTGTCCATTTGAATACAAATTCAAAGTCACACCCCAAGTCATAACTATACTACTTAGTTCTTACCAACACGTAGCTCACATAACTTCTGCCATGAAAAAAATTAGAGCAAATTTTAAATATCACTGATTTATAAGGGCAAAGATTTGGAAGCTCTACTCAATCACAAGTGTACCCTGAAGTGAGACCATGGTTTACTATCTTCTGCAGAATGAAGAATGGTATTCAGCCCAGACAAGATCTCTCTCAAAATGAAATACACAGCTGTCATCCATCTTCCACTTCTTGATGTGTCTGATGTCGCTGAAAGATTTTTTTGTAATTTGCTCTTGAATTTTCATTCAAGTGGTTCAATGGCCTTAAGTGTTAGAAAGTTTATGATGTCATATGCCTATTTCTTTTTTTTTTTTTTTTTTTTTTTTATGATTTATACATGGAGAGCTTTTAGGTTTTGGTGTTTTTATATATACTTTTCATGTTTCAAGACTTTAACTGAAAAACTCCAGCTTCATTCATCTTTTCTCAGATTAACATTATATTGCCTCATAATTCTTATTACTTTGACTTTACTATTTGCAATTGTTCTTTCTCAGTTGTGTCCAACCTGGCCAATCTGCAACACACCACAGAGTATATTTATGAATCTTTCTGAAAATGCTTCTGCCTATCAATCCCATTATATACTTTGGGTTTTTTTGGCAATGTCACACCATTTGTGACTTCTTTTCAGTTTGTAATGCCTTATGGCCATGAAAAGATTTTTCTTTAAAATGTTAAATAATAAACCATTCCCTACCCTGTACTTTTACTGCTATTTCTCCCCAATTTTCCTTTTTTTTTTTTTTTTTAGTTTGAATTCAGCATGTTTTCTTTCCAATGGCTTCTTGAACATATCGGAATACTTTTCTTTAATGATGCAGATTCAACCACGAGCAGGTTAGGATCATTGAAAATTGAATAAAGATTGTTATAGAGCCTCATCCAAATCAATACCATGAATATTAAGTAATACCAGATATAGAAGAGACCCTGCAGAACCTTTCCAACATATTCATCTAAACCAGCACTGAAGCACTGGTTAGTCTTTGAGAAAGACTTTCCAATCAAGGTTATGTATAGCCTGATCACAGATGACCAGTAAATATACAAAAATAAGATATAAACACAGAATGGACTTCATGTCACTCAGAATGTATTACAAATTTATAATTGCATGAAGTTTGACAGTGCTGTTACACATGTGCTAAAAGAACATGAACAGAGAATCTTATTCAAAACAGTAGTCACTTCTACAGCATGAAAAATTATTTTCCAAGACTTTCTTATTAGCAACATCATGCATTATACAACAGCGCTGCTTGTTCAAACTGTTTTTCTGATAAGAAACACTACATTTTAAAAAGCAACCTCTATTTTAATATTTAATACCTCAGCATATCTAGATCTCCAAAAGTAGCATGCTATTTAGGCAAGTAGTGCACTTCATGTAATGTTAAAAGCATTTCTGGCATTTTATGTTATCTGCTTTTTAATGACTGTATTTTCCTAACATTAAAAATGGATTAATATCTTTCCTTAAGTAGTCTGCTGAATGCTGAAAGAGTAAATCTGACATAGTTACTCATACCTTGCATATAATGTAGAGACCTACGCGTCAGTTTGTTTTTCTTACTTTTGAAAGGAAATGGGTTTGCTTCAAAGCTCACTATATCCAAAGCTCATCACAGTTATGCCTGGGCATCAAGGAAAAAAACACACACTCGTTACTTTCAAATTTCTTTAAACTAGACTGTCAAATGCTAAGTCACCACTGCTCTTACTGGCATTTAAATGCAGTGATGAAGGAGCCATATTAGTTCTTCAAAATTGCATGTGGTCTAAAATTTGTAGAAAAGAAGTATTCAGAGCTGTGTGGTTAAGTCTTAGGAACACTTTCAACAACAGTAAAATGAAGACCAGCGCTTTATTTTATCCTCATTCCTAATGTAAGTTACTTCACTGTCTGTGTTTCCATCTTTGTAGAAAACATGCACTTATGTATGCATACTTAGAAAAGTTTGGGGTTTTTTCTGAGGTTTTTGTTTGTCCCTAGTAAGAACTGAAAATGTTTTATTGATTATAAAACAGCAAAAATGACCATTCATAATATTCCTGAGGTAAAACAGGAATTATGAGATTATAATCAAATATTGTGTACTGTATTTCTGTGGTTTCACCACTTTGGTGTTTTGGGGTTTTTTTCCCCTCATATTCACTTCAGGTTATGTATTGCATTCTAAAAAGCAGCCTTCAATCTAACCTGTGAATGGCCTTATATTTTATCAGCCTTTTTCTCTTTTTACCCTTTGGTAAGAAGTGAAAATGAAAGAAGCGCATAAAACAGAGAGCAGATTTTCCATCATTTCTTTGGACAAATGAAAGTCAAAACATTGCCAACCATCTACAACAATTAGAAAGGTTAAGTCAGAGAACTTGTTGTAAGAAATAGCTCTTCATGACAAAAGATGTAACAAAAAAAAAACACCAAAAAAAAAAAAAAAAAAAAAAAGGAGAAAAATAAGGATGATTCTCTCAGGACCAAACCAGTAGTAAGAAATTCCCTGACACTTCTTGCATATTAGGAAGATCATTCTGTCTTCCCACTTCGCCTGAGTTCCTAAATTTCTTACAGATTAGTGTGGAGCTTTGACATAAAAGACGTTAGAATGGTCCATATGACCTAATCCCATTATAAACCATGCACATTCATTCATCCACCATTTAGACACCATAGCTGTGTAACTACAATGAACTGCAGCTGATGTTAGAAAACCACATACTAGTATTTTTTTCATTACCTTTACACTCTGTACTGCAAATATTGGCAGTGTTTAATGGGAAACAAATGCTTCACTGAGAGCACTATATCAACCTATTCCCTAAATTAAAACTGAAGTAGACTAGGTAACAGTGGCAATAAAAAGCATGCAAAATACTTTCAGAATCCAGCCTCAGAGACTTAGTCAATACCTAAGAATTCAAACAGAGATCTGCTTGAAATGCATGAAACCACATGAACATACACCTTTACTCCAGAAAAAGAAGATAAAATCTTCCCTCCCCTTGGTATGCAACATGGTTAACAGCTGCATAGCAGTAAAGGCCTAAACCAAAAGCCTGATTGTCTTAATATTCTGTAACCCATATAATTCAGGTTTATCCAACATACTTATTACCTGATTCAGAGATCTGAACTCTGCTATTCTGCTCCATTCTTGCAATGTATGCACAACAATAAAACTAGTCTGTTTCTATACAACTATAAAAAAAATTCTTTCCTCTGTAGCTACAGTTACAGCTCACTATGTAGGGGATGTAAGAGACAAACAGGTAGTGTGATGCATGAATGGCAAGATCAGTTATAGCACCTATCCTTGGAGTGATAAGTGAATGTGCTCTGCAGGTATACTGCAGGCTCTTTGAAAACGTTGTCTCTCATTACAGTGAATAGAGGCTTGAATTTAATGGTTATTATATATTGATTTCCTTTTAGAAGCAATGGTTCCTTCACCCACATGATCTCTTACTCATGCATGCTGACATTTCTAATGTAATATCTTTAAACAAAGTACTGTATCCTACTTGTCCTACTCACTGGAATTACTCTTTGGAAACAATGGCAAGTATTTCAAAGGATTTCATAAATTTCATCAAAATCACCCACATCAAATGCTAAGAAAAACCACCTGTAATTTGCTGGTTTTGAAATTGCCAAAGAGTGCTTCACTATCTTGACTTAGTAGTGTAAAGAAACTTTCCGGTAAGAGAAAGTAACTATTTTTCACACTAGCAGCACCACTATAATTAATCCCCTACTGAGCTGTCCTTAGCCCAGGGCTCAGTCAAGAAATTGTATCTCGAAAACAGCTTTTGATTAGGATAATTCAAACTCTTTTTTGCAAGTTATTTAATGAGACAATAAGAATCCTTGGGACAGGATATTTGAAGTTCCTAATAATATACTTGTACTATTATACGTCATGGATATGCCTTGGCTCTGTGTTCAAAAACAGGCGTTTGAAGAAAGACTAGGAATTAAAGGCTACTGGAGAGTGTGAGTTTCTACTTAACTGTGTCAACAAAGGCTCATTTAAGTCATGGGGCAGTACCTCACTGATTCAAGTAAAAAAAAAAAAAAAACCCACAAAGAAATGAAAATTACTAATATTTCCTTCCAACTATAATCTATCATTCTTTAAAACTAAAAATAAAAAAGGGAGACTTTCTGCCTGTGACAGACTTGCTACAAACTCCCTCAAGAAGATATAAATTAGTATTAATACAGAGCAAATCTCAAGTGATTCAGAAAACCGTTAGGGCTTAGTTCTGCATCTCAGAAACTGTGAATAATACTGTGAAGCACACCCTGTTGGAGCAATTTCTGAGGCAACATGCACAGGCCTGTGTTGATTCATCTCTCAGAAAAGGCCAAGACTGTTTTACTATCATCTTGAATAACTCCTCTTGGTTATTCAAGGTGTAGTTGTGGAGAGAAAAGGATTTTTTAACTCCTTATCAAGACTGGTTCCCCTTCCACTCTGCAGTGGACATTTCAGGTTTTAGGTATTCCTTCCTTATATCCATCCCATAGTTCTGACATTCATATGGGCCTAGGAAGACAGCCCTCTGGAAGGGCACAGAAGTGGTGGCTGCTTTGCTGATCAAGTATTTGCCCCAGCTGTGCCTCTCTGACAGCAGGGGATTCCCTGCTGCCACAACCAGGAATTCCACATTAGTCCATGAGGATCTATACTGCTTGGCTTCTTCTCACCAGTGATGTTCCACAGTCACTTGTGTTCCTCTTAGAACAGTGCTTGCCAGTCTGAACCCTCAGGTAGAATGGAAGGGAGTCTTTTTTCATTACGGTAGGTGGTGTTCATGCCTGAAAGTTTTATTTCAAGTTGTTGCACTGCAGCAGCCCCTGTGTGAGAGACTGGAGTGTCTCAGGCAGGTCTGGCAGCTCTGTTTTGAACATTCGTGTTGTTCCTACCACACAGCGCTAACAGTGCAAGCAGATGGAAGCCCCTATATTGGTGGGTTTATGCAAATTTATGCAAATCAAGATTTAAAAGTACAGCCTGAGGGTTAGAAAGGTCTTGCTGCCAGGAAAACGAATCTCCTGCCAGGATGTATGAAGTTCCATATAAAGTCTGGAAAATTTGAAGAAAGACTAAACCAGGTAAAAAACACACTCAGAAAAAGAATCCTGACATATGGCAATTCCTGTAGGGGCAGGTACAGAAAAAACGAAGTTAGGAGTGACATGTGGCAGCCACTGTGCCCATGGGCACGTTGCGTACAGCAACACCAGGAGGTGAAGAGAGCTCAGTAGGCAGGTATCAGTAGGCAGTAGTGGCCGCACTGCTGGAGGACACCTCTGGGCAGGTAAATTTGCTGCCACTTGTGTGGCCAAAATCATCCAGCAGATTTAACAAAGTTATTTTTGTTCAAACATAAATTTTTCCTTTATCTCAGATAGTAAATGGATGCTGGAATGAATGGGTTTAGTTTTACATAATCCCAGTTGAGATTTCATCCAACTTGGAAACATTGCAAAGAGTACACCAAGGAATTATTTAGATACACTCCATCCTCGCAAAAGGAGAACAAAACTTCAATGACAACAGCAACAAAATCAAAGGTGTGCTAAAATTCCCTGGCCAAATGTCTCACCAAGTCTGTCTTCCTTTTACTGCTCTTCATTGAATCACAGAATCATAGAATGGTTAGGGTTGGAAAGGACCTTAAAGATCATCTAGTTCCAACCCCCCTGCCATGGTCAGGGATACCTTCTGCTAGACCAGGGTGCTCAAAGCCCCTCCCAACCTGGCCTTGAACACTGCCAGGGATGGGGCAGCCACAAATTCTCTGGGAAACCTGTGCCAATCTTCACCTGACTCCCTGTGCTCCAAAAAACCCTTGTGAAAATGCATTTACGTGGCTTCTCTGCTTGTCACTACTACTGGATCACGTTCCTTATAATCTTCATATGGTTGTTGTAAAAGCATTCATGGCTTGCATGGTACCTTTTGCCTCCTCCCACCATGAGCTAGAGGAGCACTAACATCATGGCCGCAGAAGTGGCCTGTCCCCATCATGCTTGCAACAGGTCTGCTCTAAGCCCACTTAGGAGGCAGTGAGAAGTTTTATGTATGTAGATG
>JBCJKH010023077.1:20000-23019 GCA_039877255.1 Loriculus beryllinus | reverse complement strand
AAATGAGAAGTTACCCGTGTTAGCTGATTCTCAACCCTATAAAGAATTATCTGCATTTAATGCACAAATCAATACTGTGTGAATATTGTGCAAGCATTTGTTAACTTGTGAGTAGTCGACAGTGAGCATTTCTTTAATGTAAAGTCTTTAACGCAGATGCATGTTATTGAAAGTAGTGATGGAAAACTTGTGTTTATTTTGGGACATTTACAAATGTATGTGCTATTTCATTGTGAATGAGATTACAGATCAATGATTTTGTCCTCCAACCACTATAAACATAATTTGCCACTTGTTTAGTTGGAGGAGTTTTTAAATTAGGAAAGAAATCATAATTATGATATCAACAGCAAGACTGATTAATTAATGAGTCCTAGCTGTGAGATTTAGATGTACCAACTTTCAAAGTGTCCAGTAGAAAGCTAAATTACTTTGCTGTTGTTCTGGTTTGGCATTTATGGTAATTTGTCAAGCCTATATGCAGTAATGGATTGACTCATATAACGAAGACTGTAATTGCAGCTGTTAGGTAGGGCCTTCTTTATCTCAGCCTGTCTCAGTCCCCATTCCTGCATGATTTCTTGCTGTGCCGAAGCCATGTGTGTCTTGTTTTGTTTTAATACATTACTGACCCTGGGTCTCAGGTTACTGGGGTTCCTGTCATACATTTAGTTCCACTCTCATAAAGCATTGCGCAAAAAATGCTGGAACAAGGTAACAATCATTGCTCAATATACTAAGTATAAATGTCAGAGTGTAAAACTTGACTGCAGGAGAACAGTGTAGCGGGAGATAATAATTGAAAATAGGACACTGAGTTGTAACAGTGAGGCTGTGAGTTATAAAGGCTCCTATGGCATCATGCAATATGTCTGCTATGTCATGCTTATCATTACAAGCTTGATATCAGCTATCTCTTTACTACATCTATTCCTTTCTGTTTCGTTCTGGTGGCTGAAATGTGCTGGCAGACCTTACCGGGCCATGTAATGGCAAATCCAAAAGGAGCCACAGCGTCCCCACAAGCATGGCACAGGAGTCTGTGCTGGGCAGAAAACCTAGTCGAATAAAGAGTTTGCTTAGTTTAGTACTTTTAAACGACCTTCTTCTGGATCCCACCTTAACCCTGATGCACCACACTCAAAATGAGTCCAAGTGTGACAACAGATGTTTTGCAAACTTATCTTTTAATCTTTGATAACTTACCTAATTGAGGAAGTTAACAGGTTGTTCACTTAATAGGGATCATTTATACAGGATTTTTTTCTAATAACTTGCTAGAAGGGGGAAAAACCCCCACTCTTCACTAATATGAAGCATATTTTGCATTTATTATGGGAAAAAATTTTCAGGTAGGAGGTGAGGAGACAATTTGGGAATTTTCGTTAGCTGAAAAACTGCATATTAAACATGAATTGTGATTTTCCATCTGGCCCTACTGGTTAGGAAGCTGCAGTTGGGCATGATCTTCACTGTCAATCAACAGTCCCCAACTGCGAGATGCAAACCTCATGACGAAGCCCACCCCAACTCATTAAACCAAAGCAAACTGTATGAAGTGCGCCGCTGTGTGATTTTAATATTTGGTGCATGTGACAGGATCATTTTAGTGATTTGCAGGATTTATCTCCTCTTAAAAGTACTGCCTAAGGCTACTCTAATTGGTAGGAAAGCAAATTCCCCCTTCTCCTCCTGTCACTCTTTGTTTTATTTACTGAGAACTGCCGAAACCTATTTACACAATAATGAGGATAAATCACCGTGATGCTTTCAACACAAAGAGAAATGTTGCGTGAGTTGAAAGCTGTACAATTAAAACTAAATTCAAAATATTTCTGAAGTCGTGTCTCCAGTTAGTGATAGGGAAATAAAATTAAGACAAACAATACGAGTGTACATTGCAACTCCTGCAGATAGGCAGCTAAAATCAGAATTCTTGAGGCATCTTTTATGACGGACAATTTCATTCAAGATTGCAATTAAGTAAATGTATGTAAGTTGCTGACAATAGCCCAGATGTTCCCCTAGACACATATGCAGCTCTTTAGTTTTTCTCATGGACGTGGAGCTTAGCTACTTCCACCATAGTTGTCTTCTCCACAAGGCTCCCACCAATGACCTGTGGGTCAGGGTGGAGATACTACAGGGGGAGAGGATACTCTTCTGTGCAGGTGTATCTCTGTATAAACCACAACAACCTCATTTGCTTTTGCATCCTGGAGGAGTTGCTTGAGATGATGAGGACAGCTTCAAGTTGGGAACAGGCCAAGGCTCAAAGTGAATGCTGAGAACACAACATCTGAAGTCGGTGGCTGCTGTGGTCCTGTTGATCTCGTGGGTCTGTGGCCTGATGCTGACTCAGAGTTTCCAGATAAAGATTTCCCTTGACTGTCTTTCATGGGGGAGAACAAACTGCTGGGACTGTTGTAATGGAGTAATGGGCACTTGTTCCTGGGCCTGATTCTGTACTTCTTTCTTGAAGACTCATGTGGTCTGTGAGCACCATCTCAAACGGGCTGCTCGGCACCTGGTGCGTTTTGTAAAGAAACGGAGCAATCTTGAAGTGCTTATTTACAAACCTTGTGTATCGTTATCATGAGGTGCCTTATATGTGTTTTGATAAATAGTAATTAAAATCTAATTAAGATAGGCACCGTTGAGAGATTTTTGCTCTTACTTAATTTTTAGCCCACTCTGTGACAATCAGATAGCAGAACAAAACCAACCTGTATTTATCAGAGCAAGTGACACCAACAAAACCCCCTTTTACAGAAAATACACTGTCTACACTATAATTTGCCCTGGCACAAGCCCCCAGGCCTCAAATTAGACCATACCATTGGAACCAAGAAAACACCATATGCACCAGGAGTAGAAAATCATGTCTTCTGAGAACAGCCTTTTGTTTTTTGTAGGACACACAGGCAGGTTACTGGTAGTGAGTGGTAGACGTAGAAGTGGCAAAGCAGCATGATGATGCCAAATGGTCCTCCCAAAATGGCACTGTGTGCCAGTGGCC
>JBCJKH010023075.1:0-13924 GCA_039877255.1 Loriculus beryllinus | reverse complement strand
AAACTGATGAGCAGTGTAGTTATGAAACCTGATCCAATATTAATGATTGCTAATAAGCAGTCAATTACCATGCCTTGATCCAGAGAAGGATTTTATGTTCCAGAAACCACTCAAACCCTATTTACTCAGACACATTCAATAAAAGCCTATTCAACTCTAGTGCACTTTAGGTTGATTTCGTATGGAAATTCTCCAGCCTGCTGTCTGATTAGTTGGAAAGCTGTAATCTTGGAGATAACTGTGTTTCAAAGTTTTTTGTGAAAATAATGACTGGTGAAGGAGGGAGACATTCTAGGTGACCTGACTGAAGAAGAAACATTCAGGTGAGTTAGAGCTTTTTAGAGATTGGTGACGAAACCTTTCTCAGTGTTTGAAGTGTCTCTTTCAAATAAAGGGCATGGAAAACTGCAGCTGCCTGCCTTGTCTGTGTGTCAGTCTGAAACAGCCCTTTTACTCATAATCATCCAGTCACAGTGAGTGTGGATCCTCAAAGGATCTTCTAAATCGGAGAGAAACTGTGTGGATAGGCAGCAACTCCTGTCATATAACTTGGGAGCTAGTGAAATATACACGGCAGGTGGGAAAAAATCTGCTAGACCCCTTAAGGTCTTGGCTCCCAGCTACAGTATGTCTGCACCTGACGCAGTGTACTTGGCTCATAGGACTGAGACACAGCCACGCAGGAGAAGAGGCAGCACTAATTCCTTTAATCAGAGAGGCATTTGTTTTATCACACTTTGCTGCAAGAGGGAATGAGTCCTGCAGGGTCAGACTACTGCCATTTGCCATAGATGAGCATTCAGAGCTCTTAACTCCAATTGCGCTCCTGCGGAGTCTCCATTCAGACTTGTCCTGGAGAGTAACAGGCCAATTTATCCTGCTATGCAGCATGCAAGAACTTGCCAAACATAACCTGCTACCTGTTAAGAGCTCTGGCTTCCATTAACTAACCACAGTAATTCAGAAATTAACAGAGAAATGTAACTTTGAAAAAAAGAAACACAATGGAATAAAAATATGTAGGAGTTGAGGTCCTTGGGTTCCCTAGTGTAGGCTGGAGAATTAGACAGTGGCTGGTCCTAGCTTAAACGCTGTTTATCGTGTAATCTGTTGAATCAAGGTGAAATAGCTTTTAAAAACTCCTGTCTAGCAGAAGTGAAACTTGATGGCTTAAACTTGTACGAACATATTTCAACACTGTCTGGAGCTTAGAATACAGATCATGCTGTGAATTGGAATCTTTTTTTCATGTTGGTATTTTTAACTCTTTAGTGTCACCAGCTAACTTAACTCACACAGCCTGATTTTTATCTATTTGACAAAGTTTTTTTGGGTTTCCATATCTTCTGAATCACACTTTTATAAGGTTTTATAGCTGTCATTAATGAGTCTTCTTTCGAGGGGTCATTGTGATGACACCCTGGAATATAAAAAAAGCCTCCCTGTATTTTGGGCAATCTCTAATCAACATTCTGTTAATTATGGGAAGTGGAGACTTTGTAGTAGAAAGGAGTTGATGTGTCCCATTCTCTCTCTGATCATACTTGAAACTTGGTATTGAGTTCAGTTCCTCTATAAATGCTTCAGCTTAATTTGACCTATGGTTATTTCCTCTTTATTTTTTTTTTTTTTTCTCACGTAAGCCTTTATTTTTTTACCTGCAACCTAGCAGACACTTGTATTTGCTGTGGACTTTATTTTTTTGACAACACATCAAGGTAATAATGTTCAGATCCATTTCAGATATTTATAACAAAATTTGCTTTTTAAGGTAGCTGTGTGCTTTCTGATGCTTTTCAACTAATAAAGAAAACATATGCCTACTAATTATTCCAATATTCCTTTTGCTTCCATTGATAAGGCATTTGATAGCTATGGGAAGAATTTTCAAGCTACTTGGTTAATTCTTTTGCATTAAATCAGTCAATTTAACAGTAAGTAGATTTGGACCTTTGCTCTCTCTCTGTTTTCCTCAAATAATAGAGAGTAGATGAGATTCTGACCCACATTAGGACCACAGTTGTGATGCAAAGTAAGTTTTGAAACAGATAGATGCATCCTGTCACACCCAAACTCCATATTATTATGAATAAAAAATGACTTGAGTATCTGTCCTATTAGCTGCCCTTAGACTACATGTGAAATTAAGCTAAGCTGAACATTGAAGGAAAACAAACTCTTATTCTTAGTCAGCTTGAGATGTGTTTTTGTTTGAGCATGAAAAGTTCATTCTAGACATCTGAAGTGCATCAAACATGGGTTTGCTATTTGCTGAATCTTTAACCATGTATTTTTGCTGGAATATTTCATCAGGGAATAGTTCAGACATTCATAATAATGAAATGAGTGGGAGGTTTATACATTCGTTTTAAAAACTAGTTTATATAGTTCCCATCAGATTATATTATTCACTGGGCAAAAAAACCCCAACAACAAAACAAACAAACAAACAAAAAAAACCAACCCACTGGAAAAAAAAAAAAAACCATGGACAGAAATCTTTATTCAATTTTGTATTCAATATTTCATGTATGCTATTTTGTTTTAAGAATGGTAGGGAATTCCCTGAGTAAAGACCAAGCAAACAAAGAAAAAGAAGAGAAACAGCTGTTCATCTAAAGGAGAGCTCTCTGACACAGCAGTTTAGACAGGATACAAGAATGAGCTGGTCTCTGCTATGTAGAAAATCAGCCCAGAAGGTGACAAATGGTCTGTGGCCATAAATATCCACAGGAAAAAAATTCTTATTGATTTCATAACACTGATGGACATAGATGGAGTAGGCCTAGGAAAACAGAAGCTAAAGCTACCTAGAAGAAAACAATAAGGAAGAAGTGTAAAAATGATTGTTTCCTTTGTTGCGAAAGACACAAATATGAAATACTCCTCTTAGATTTTTTTCTGCTGGTGGTACTTGCTTGTTGCCTAATATTGAGAAAATGTTCTAGCTCCTCTTCATTTATAATTTACTTTCTGACCATATATATAATGTTTTGAGCATTTGCATTCTATTCACCCTGTATTGCTATTTTAATGCAAATGATTATCAAATAATGGCTTTCTACTTAAGAAATAATCTCCATTGTTGCAGTATCTGCATTTGATAATTGGATATGACTAGAACTGTGCAGCCAGAGCAGAAGGTGCAGATGTATAACAGGGATCAAAATCAATTATTGAGCTGCTTCACTCATAACAGAAGTGAACTATTGCTATTAGCAATTTTTTTTCTTTAAAAAAAATAAAAAATAATTCATAATGTCTTATTAAAACAAAAGGTATACTGTAAATTAATTTTTTTTTTTCAGCTGACACTTAATCAGAGTGAAAGTCAGCCAGACTATTTGTTTTTAAACAACCATTGTATCCTCATTTTGTTTCTACCAACTTATTCAGCATCTCTGAATGCAGAAGGGCTTGTGAGACAGAGAGGCAAGTGCAGTTGTAAATTAAGGAATAGATTCTTATTCAATTAATTCTTATGAGAGAAGTTTATGACTTGGAAAACGATTGACTCTACTAGTTTCTTCCACCCAGGAAACTGACTGGTGCCGTGATTTGTAGACTCTTCTATCTCCATTTGAATCTCTATTGTTTTCCACCTTCTTATGTACACAGAGGTATATATGTATACACAGACACATGCTCATGTAAAGTACAGAGAAATTCTTTTTCAAATTCAAGTAATTTTACTCAAAATGGCAAGTATTTTTATAGGGTTTTTTTTTGTCTTTTGGTATCACTTTCTTTTACAAGACACACACTGCATAATCAGCCAACTACTCTGTAATTACGTTGCAAAGACTATGTAAATACCTAATTATTTTCATGCAGATTACTTGATAATTATACTACCAGTTACAAAGTAATTCAAAGAATAATTACCATGTAACTTCAACTTTTTAGATGTGAGGATAAGGCTTTGTTTTAGAGATATAGAGAAGTGCATAATTATCCTGGGGTTACATTCTACTCAGATTGTCGATTATCCTATATTTACAGTGTTATTATATGGCTACTGGGCTCAGTATCATGTTATCAAAATTTGAAAAAAAAAAATAAAAATCTTTGCTCTCTGCTTTGTAACAAGTATTAGACAATGCCCATGTTTTTGGGTTTTTTTACTTTCTTATTAATTGAAACAGATTTAAGACTTTTTTTGACTGTGAAGAAGACAATGTCTTTTTATACTAAATTATACTGTGTTGTTTGAAGAAGAAAATGACATAGGCCCAGATTCTTAAATGGCACTTAGATACTCAGTTATGCCCAGTGTACTTTTTGTTTTAAATTTTTAGACTGGTTGACATAGTGTATAAAGCGTAAGAATAGTGAGGTGTCCTAGAAAAGATGCTGTCCTTCTCATAGATTAGCATGGAGAGAGAGAGGGTGACGAATGTCATCTCGCTGCTTTCAGGACACAGTTGCCTTTTTCCATTTGGAATTGCATAAAACAGATTTGGGGCAAAATATACAATGAGCACTTTGCAAGATAAGAAGTGACTCCAGGACTGTAATTTTATTTCTAGCCATGAAGCTACAGATAATGAATTTGTTGCCTTGCTAGCCTAGTTAATCTATCATTACATCATAGAAAATGAAACCACTTGAATAACAAGGGATAAGAATATTCTCTTTCCTCCTTCTAAGAAGCCTGTTGTCTTGTTTGTTTGCCATAGCTAGTGGTGAAACAACAGGATGTACATCATGATTTATTTCTATTATAATGCCCAAATACTCCCAATTATCTTGATGCTGAATTTAGATGAAGTACACATTACCATGGGAGTAACAAGACTGCACGTAGAGGATACAACTCCAGGCTATCACATAGTAGGCAGTAGCTGAGCAAAGGGATAAATTCCGACCATAAGATTATGGAGGACCAACATAAGGCACAAGCGAAATAAATGATTGCCTGGAGCAGCATGTTGGTGGAGGGAGTACAAATCCATCATCTGTCAAAAAGCTTGTCTGGGGAGCTTCACATTAGTGATAGCAGCCTCTGACCACCTGATACCACATGAGCAGCTAGTTCCCCTGACACAGCCCTTCCAGGACAAGCCCCGCTGCAGAACCTGAACAAGGTCTCTGCTACTAAGGTAAGACAGTGGCACCAGCACTTGAAATCTAACCTTTGTGGTGCATGCCTCCACCCATGCAGGTAGCAGGTGGCTCTCTCTATGAGGGAAAAAATGAGAAGGAGTGGGCCGGCTCCTACTTTGTTTCTTCTCCACTTGTCTGAGCATGCTGTATTTACCCAATGAAAAATGGGCATTGCTGCCTGATGCACGTGAAGCGTAAGGGAAAGCTTACTGAGTGATGGCTGATGCTTCTGGGAGCTGCTCTATGTCTGACACACAGCTAAATCTTACCAGTAAATTATTTTGCTGTTAAAGGATGGCAACCCTTGGTATTATTTACATTGCTGAGGAACCCTTCATGATCCTTGAAACTATTTTCATTAAAGGGCTGAACATATTATGGTAGCTTTGTTTTTACAAGTGTGATTACAATGTATAAAAATCTGTAAAAAACAGTATCATGTACATTTGGATTTGCTGCATCTAACATAAGAATGCAGAGAAAAATCCATACATATAGCCATGTAAGATATCTAAAAAAACATGTTGGTAAAGGGTGAGGTTGATATCAGTTTTGAATGCAATGTACCTTTTCTCTGCTGCCTTTGCATGTACCCTCTGTGGCAGCAGAGAACTAACCAAAGTTATCTAAAATCTGCTATACTTAGTTTTACTTAGGCAAAGAAAGCAAGCCATGCTTCCCTCTTGCTTTTAAACACTACAAATGACTGCTGACATGACATCAGTGCAAGTTTGGCTTGGAGGGGAATTTACTTCAGGAATGTTCAATATGCTTTTCACCTAAAAATATTTGTAATTCTAGTGTGCTACCCAGGCTCTTAATCAAGGCTTACAATGTATGTGTTGTTTTATAGTTTGTAAAACAGAACCAGTCTTTCACATATGTGTGTGTATTTTATATCTATGTATATATTTATATATACAAAATACATATAAGTCTATGTGTATTTTTTATCTGCATGTAAATATCAGACAGCAGCTGATCTTAAGACAAAAATGCCCCTTTGTAACTAAAAATGTGCTGTCAGACACCTTAGTACCATATATCTAATCCACTTGAACTGCTAGACAGCATGTCCTGGGGTACCTGATAAATTTCAACTCATACCTTTCAAAAGCATCCCACCTGCTAATGCCCTGGAGCGGCTGAGATGTTTCATATGTGACAAAAAGGTCCGAGGCAAATCTGAGCTCTCAGGGAGCCCCTTGGTTAATCTATAAGAGTAGATTGCCAAAACATTTTCTTTCCTTAGACTGGAGGACAATCAGACCTAAGATAATTTTTAATGCATTTTCAATGTTCCATCTTTTCCTATTCTTAATATGGCAATTGGCCAGTACTTCCAGTGTAATTAATGTACAATGGGCTGCCAGAACCAGAGACATTGTGCTTATTTGGCAGGACTTAAATACAGCTTACTGCATTGTTTTAAAAATCTACTTGGGTTGTTAATTCCATCCTTTCTTAACCTGGCTGTTCAAATGTGCAGCTTTTGGGAATGGCTTCTGCCAGCTGGTATAGTAAATGATGAAGAGTAAGAGTTGGACCTTCTTACTCTCACTGGATACAGCTGCTGTTAGAAAAGCTAAATGTATGAGTAGAACCAATCTGTCCTTTCCTGCATACCTCTTAAAGCGATCTACACAGTGGAAAACATCAAGCTTCACTGTGAAACAGCAGAAATCTACCTATTCCAAAGAGTGGTATAGGTCTCTGATTGCTGCAGCTGTTCAAATGATTCAGGCACAGAGAAAGCCATGGCTCACACCATTATTACTGGAGCAGCCCAGTCTCCCTAATTGTGAATGTCTGACTTGCTAGGTATGATTTCTCCAGGAGATGTATGATACTGGAGAGATAGCACAGGATGTGTGTGGGTGTTACAGATGGCACAGGAGTACGTGTGCAGGGCTAGAGCACATGGAGCCTTAGGGTTTGCTATGCCACATTTAGCAACCACCACAAAAAAAAACAGCCCTTTCTGGATTAAAGACCTGGTAACAGCAGCTTTGGCTCAGCACCCTTGTTCTCTAATGTGCTTCATTTTCATAGCTGGAAGTAAAGGGAATGTAATCCCCATCTTCATCAAAATCTGCTTTTGAAAGCTATTTTAACATCTCGGGTGTTGCAGCAGCAAGGGTGGGGAGTACTCAAGTGATGTAGCATATGTTCATGGTGTCACTAACTCTCCTAGTGGAATCACAACCCTTGTGACAAAGTTAGTATTTTTTTCCACTTGGAGCAACTGTTCAAATGAGGAAGTTGTATGAGAGCAACAGCTATGTTTTTGAAAAAAAGTGCATTTTACAATCTCCTTGGACAATAAATATCCAGCAAGACTTTTCAATGGTCTTTTAAAACAGGTGTTCAAATGTTCACAAAATCTGTCAAAATGAAAAGTTCATAGGGAAACATTACTGCAAAACATGCCAGGGAATTCAGTGGCTTAGATGCAGATGTTTGGTGCTGTAGGATTCCTGAGACATCCACATAAGGCTAGAAGATCTGGCAAAGAGAGAAGGCCTACAGCTCACCCAAACCTTTCTGGAGAGCAGGCAGGGTACTTCATGTTTACTTTTGTGGTAGGTGCTTGTAAGCCACTGGATTCCACTTTTGGGTTCAACTGATGTAAATTGTCACGCCAATCCATGTCTTGCAAGTGATGTGCTAGAAACAGCTGGCAGAAATCTTACTCTGTGCTCACTGTGCTCAGCTTGTCCTCTCCTCCACGCAAAGTGCTCACTAGGACTGCATCTTTGGCTCCAGCTTCAGTTCTAGCTTGTGTTTCTGTTACCCTGCTCAATTGCTTCCTTTACTAATATAGGCAGATTGCAAGGAGTTGTCTGAGTTCTTGAAAAAAACTCTGGTGGGAATTTTGGACATTGAGAAGGTCAGCAAAGTAGCTGGAGGGATTCTGGAGTTGCTTGAGGGTTTATTAGTTTTCTATAGAAGCTTGGCTACTCTGACTGATGTGATTGCGAAAATCTCACTCAAGTTATACGTCATCCTGTCTTTCCTTACATGCCCACGCAAGACAAAACACAGTGCCAGTACCTCATCTAGAAAGCCTGAGCTTTGCTTCTGACTGGTCAAAACTTACAAAACCAGGCACAAATGCTAGGTGACCTAGAGAGCTGTGTGCAGCCACAAATGGCAACAGCCTCTAGGGCTTTTTTTGGTGGGAGAAACTGTTCTGAATTACAATGAATG
Organism: Loriculus beryllinus; assembly: GCA_039877255.1. Taxonomy (NCBI): domain Eukaryota; kingdom Metazoa; phylum Chordata; class Aves; order Psittaciformes; family Psittacidae; genus Loriculus; species Loriculus beryllinus. The sequence goes on along the minus strand of JBCJKH010023075.1, from coordinate 5,608 downwards.
ACTGGGGGCATGACATTTAAACAAACAGGTTTAATATACCTGTGCACTGTTTTCTTTCACTATAGCAAAGAGTCTAAGCAGGTAGATAAAACAAAGCTACCTGGAAGCTTTTCCTGGCCTGATCCAGGTCTACCTGGATCCCTGCCAAAGTAGCTTCTGTTCAATGCAGAAAAGAGGTCTGGGCACCTACCCTGTGCTCATATGTAATCCTTTCAAATGTGTTGGGATATGTTCAAATCCTGCCTTAGAAGGTACTGTTTATGCTTTTCCTTCTGCTTACAACTCTAGATAATATGGGCAGTTTAGTGGATTCAGGTTTTTGGAAATGTATACCATCATTTATTTATTTTTATCACACCAGTGCTGCATTTTGCAAATGAAACATTACAAAGATGCTCAGCCTGCATTCTGTGCTATTTATATTCAAAAGGAACCATGAGATTTTGTGAAGAAGTGAATACTCAGCGGATTTCCTGATCGCTTCTTGTACCAACTACTTCGTCTCATTGTTTTCTCATAGGAGATACACTGCATGATTCATTGAAGTCATTCACAACATTTTATATGGACTCATGTCTTTGCAAATTGTATGAAAATTCATGCAGTGTTAGAATTAGCCAGTGATCCTTAATACTTCCTTTACAATTCCATTTGGCATTTTATAAATGGAGTTAAGATTCAGAGCGATTCAAGTGAAAAAGCTATGAAGCTAGTGTTTTTTTAAAAAAATACAGAATTTCTGATAAAGCTTTTCGCTTTCCTAATACATGAACACATCTATGAAGAATTTTCTTACTATTTTAAAATAATGCAAAACACTGGAATTATCTGATAAAATATATTATCATTAATTTTGTTAAAAATGTCTGTTATAAAAAGTATGACCCAGTTGACACTAAAATTATTTGCTACATAAATTCTGCCATATTATTTTCAGAAAGTATCTGCTATTCCTTCTTTTTCAAGTAGCATCCTTTCTTCTGCTTGTGAAGGGAAGACTTTAATCTTTAATCATAGCTTGTAAACAAATTTTAAATAAATAATTTACAGTGCAGTCAACTGTAGGTACTTTTTGTTGTAATTACCCTATATGAAAGATGACTAAATTAAAATATTAAAGTGTTCAGTGTTTTCAAAAGGAGCAAATTTACTTTATGCAATATTCAAAGAAAACACCATAGGAAATTTTAGAATTAACCATTTTCAGCTGTATTATTGGTTAAAAAAAAATGTTGGCGATCTTCCTGTAAGTTCTCTCTTTGGATAATAATAATTTCTTTTCTAAGTGTTCTATAGTATTTAATTACAAATTAACTTATATTTTGCTGTTTTATTAAAAACAAATAATTTGGACCCATTCTGTGTGTTCTCCACTTTGAATTAGGTTCATCCCATTCCTAAGTAACACTCATTTAAAAAGATTATTCAAGTCACTGCCATTTCATACTGTATTGTAGTGTATCCTAATTTGTTCAGTTAGGGTGAGGCAGAGAAGACTCCTGTAGGAACAGCAGGGCACTTTGACATCATCAAGAGCCATATTCGAGCCAATTGCCAGTGATACATTTTGACTCAAGTTGTGCATTTCTGGCAGCATCCTTCTCAAGATGCAGTCTAGAACTGAATTGGTACTGTTTCTGGGGGCGTGCAGTAGCTGTAGCCTGACCCTGCTGGTGCAATGCAATGGAGTGATGGGATGAATTCATAATTTCTGCTCCTGACATATACCACATCTTTTTGAACCTGCATAAGGGCTGTTTGAGGTGGCTTACTGCATCAGCACCATGGGCTTCCCTTTCAGTTGGATTTTGATAAATATAACAACTCGTGATTGCTTGTGTAACTTTGACAGTGCCAGTTCCCCTCCTCCTCTCCACCTCTTCAACTTAAGAAAGAAGGTGAAAATGTTTATGAGCTGTTTGTAAGTATAACCCTCTTTCTATAAATTAGTACCCCTTTCTTCAGCCACCTAACATAAACAAGGTGAAATATCAAAATGTTGAGTAGTTCTTTTTAGTGGGTTGCATTTGGGAGCTGGATGAATACAAAACAGGAAGCCAGTGAACACTTTAAGGGTTGTAGAAGCATTAAATATTTTATTTTAAAGAAAAATTCATTCCTAGAATATAATTTCATATACCAGGGGCTGGCTACAAATGAACCACTAATGTTGATTTACTGTCTCCTCCCTCTCCTTAAGGCTATATATAAAACTGTTCATGTAAATGAAAGGACTACAAAGTATTATTAGTTAGGGTGGGGAGGAGGGGAGATAAACCTTTTGCTTCCGAAGACTTTTTGAAGAAAAAAGAAAAGCAACACCAGCCAGTTAATGAAAAGCAATGAAAAAAGCTTTCTGTAAGTAGCAGTGGCCTGCTTGAAGGGAAAACAGAAAAGCTGCACATTTACAATGCACATTTATCAGGGGAGTGTCACTTGAAAAAATGGAAATTTAGTCCATATACTAAGCATGATATAGTGAACAGCAGTCCACCCTGCTTACCCTCCTGTTTCTATATTTACCATTATGACCTGAAAAAAAGCTTCTGCATATGTTGCTATTTCTAAACCTTAACATGGCTTAAAATCAGATAACAGTGACCAGAATAATCTAAGTAACAGCGTTTCTTATCCTGAGTTACCATCAGCCACTTTTTCCTATTCCGTCCTATTGTGTGCCTCACCCTTTTGCTGAACATGTGTCTCAACTTATCTCTGAAGCCCAGAGAGAGGAAGGGACAGGCAATGAGGACAGACCAGGCTGAACAGCACTGAAGACTGGGTGTAATGGTGTCACATCATACCAGAGAAAGATTTTTACACTGGCTGTAGCCAAAGGGAGAGGCAACATAGACTGATTCATGATGGAAACTTTTCAGGTTGGCACAGGTTTGTGGGACCCACACAGTGATTCTGATCTTGATCAAGATGCTACTGCATTACTTAAAAAAGAAATAAAGTCACTGATAGCATTTCTGAATGAGGGAAACACATCTACTGTATCAGAGGCAGTCAATTCTGTGCTGTGACTTTTGTCTTATATTCAGTTTGGAATAAATAGATGGAGATCTTGCTGCTGCTCTAACCTGACATTTTCACTGCATTGAAGTTTCTGTAGAAAAAAAGCATGAACTGCAACCGCTATCACTTTGCAGAGACTGAGTGATTGAGAACCTCACAGTGTCTTGCCAGATAGATCTTGATGCATCGCTGATGCTTTTTCCATTATAATAGATAGCTACCATCAGAAATGATACACAACCAGCATTTCATGTCCTGGATAACAGGGTTTATTTTGCAGGGTGTGATACTGGTTATTTAGTGAATATAGGCACAGGCAGTCTTTTTCCGCTACCCAGATTGAACTCCAATTTTTGGAAGGTAATTTTAATCTTTATCTCTAAGATTGTAATTTGGCCAGACAGTGACAGACCAACACACATTTTAATGTTGTTCTTATAGACATATATTAATACAAACTGATATCCTCAAAATGCAACTGAAGCAATTGGATGTCCCCTTAATTGTTTCAATTAGGTTTTGCATATCCTGCTGCTGGGAAATAATCATGCTGTAAAGCTTTCAAAGAGATGACTTCAGCAATGCGTTAAGATGTAAATCAAAGCACATTTTTTTATCTGCTGCATGCTAGAGGGATTGTTATTTGAACACTTCTAGCTTTTAGATTGTGAAAATTTTAATGACAGTCATTGTCCTCTTGTACATAATATGTTTTATGTTAAAGGCAGCTCCATGTTCAAGTAAATAGATTTTATGCAGCTGTTGCAGAAACATGCAGCAAGCTACATCCATTCAGAGAGGCTATGTCTGAATAGATGCAGAAAGTTAAACTAAACTTAACATAGAAAAGAATTCTGCTAGCCTTGAGGATTAATCATCCCTTTACCTCCTCAAAAAAGACCCTCACCAAAAAAGCCAACCCTGAAATCAAATCAGAACTAAAATGAATGATGCAAAAGCCAATGAAGAACATAAGAAAAACATTGTGGGTTAGTGGTAACTAGTAAAATGATTCTGTCTGGCTTTCCTCTTACTTCAGGGGTTCAGGATAAAGACAAGTGAAGACATCCAGGCTGGCAGATTAGATGACTGGGAGATTTGTCAGTTGCTTGTTGCCAACATTAAAATTCTCCCTTCAGCCAGAGACAAAGTCACTTGCTTGTTTGCAGTTTCTCACCATCTAATGAGTCTTCCATCACAAATCTAGGTTTTAAGGAACTTTATTGCAGATTAACCACTCTTATTGCTAAGGGGAGCTAACAAGCAGAGGTTAGCCCTTGTGTTCAATCTGTTTTTTTCCATTCTATATCCTGTCTTGGTCTTTGCAGTTTTTTCCTTTATACTCTGCATTGCACCATAAGATAAAAGGCTGGTGAAGCTGAGGGGGTGGGGGTAGGGTAGCAAGTAAGAGAGGTTGGAGGTGGCATTTAGAAATATGAGTCATGCACACAGAGAAATATAATGAAGAGTTCGTCATAAATAACTTGAGTTACGTGACTCCATAAAATTTTGAGTTACAGCTGAAATGGGATGTATTCACATGCCTATATGATTCCACATAAGCTTCCACACCTGCCATAGATCTATATGCAGCATTAGATGCAGGTTGATTACTGATGTATTGGGTGTGCTTTCTAAATTTCAGGACAAAATGCCTCTGTTATATGCAGTGGAAACAAAATGCATGTGTTTCTACTTACCAGAGGTGACAGCCAGTTTTGTGCAAAAAGGTCTTTTATTTAACCACTGAAAAACAATACAGCTGTCATAAATCTCTTTGAAATTGTATTGTATTAATTTCTGAGAATATCCACCTTAATACCATTGTGTGCACTTTATGCTGTCTTTCTCGCGTATTATGTAATAAGGAAGTTCAATATTCTCAGGAAGTCTTAATGCTGCTGGACGTGAAAGTCTTGCTTTCAGAAGATTAATGACGGACTCTTGATTCTTCTTAGGCCTCTCACCTTACAGCTTTAAACTTTTGCATGATTATCTTGCTTTTCTTCCCTTTGCTTAATATGATATCTATATCAAACACAGGGGCAGCAAGACAGAGTTCTTAATTTTCCATATTACAAGAGCAATAACTGTACTTCTTTCCTTCTTTTTCTCTTTCTCACCTTCCTTCTCTCCTTCCTCCTTTCTTGTTTAATTTCTTCTTTTCAACTTTTCTTCCTTTTTCTTCTTTCTCCGCATTTGACAGGTCTTCTCACCGCAGAAGGCAGCTCCCTAACATTTCCCCCAATATATATGAAAAATTTTTAAGAATTAAAGAAGGATCTGAATGGATTCTAGATCATTTTAGCTGTAGAGCTGTCTAATCTGCATCTAATTTACACAGTTAAAAGAAAGACATTCTTTTCCTGTGTGATGTAGTGATGCTACAAAGCTGTGTACTGCAGTGTTGTAACTTCAATAACTCTACTGGGCAAACAAAAGAGGAAGGGTAGAGTTGGCATTTTTAATGGTTTGGGGAATAAGGTATCTTTTAGAGCTACTGTGAGTATTTTTCTTCCCTTCCCTTCCCTTCCCTTCCCTTCCCTTCCCTTCCCTTCCCTTCCCTTCCCTTCCCTTCCCTTCCCTT
>JBCJKH010023073.1:0-11172 GCA_039877255.1 Loriculus beryllinus | reverse complement strand
GAACAGCCCCAACTTTCTCAGCCTGTCTTCATACAGGAGATGCTCCAGTCCCCTGATCATCCTCGTGGCCTCCTCTGCACTTGTTCCGACAGTTCCATGTCCTTTTTATGTTGGGGACACCAGAACTGCACACAATACTCTAGGTGAGTATTCTGAAGCCTTGCCACTAGGTGGTAATATCTTCATCCTGCAAAAAAGAAAACCCAAAACACCCAAACCCCTGCTCTGGAGGCATAGGCTCCACCATGAATTATTTCTGTAAGGTTTATGTTTATTTTACGTTTTTATGGAGGTATCAGAAAAAATACTGCTGCTCCAAAGTAAAGCCTTTGATTATCAGCTCACTGCATATCCACATACCTGTCAGGCAAACAAAAGATGTGTGAGACATGCTGGCTTCACGCTTTACTGTGAGTGGAAGTGCGGTAGGGCAACAAAATTGGGCTTTGTGGACATATTTTGAATCAAATATGTGATTCTAAACCATCGTGCAAGGCTGTTCTCTTTTATATTTCTTGAAACAGAACTATTATACTGGTCTGTAATGCTTCTGTAAACACCATGCAGTAGCTATACACACATTTACCATGCTGAAAGGACAATATTCCTGAGCTTTGTGTGCTCCCTTCTATGCTATTAACATGGAACATAAAGCAGCTCTTCAGCAGTCACGACTATTGCAAACAGCTCAGCTGTTCCATCTCCTGCTTGCAATGACTTTCCACTCAACGGCATCACAGTGAGGGTGTCTGTTCTTACCTTCACCATGCTGCAGTGAAGCTCACCCTCAAGTGCTCTGCAGCTGAAGTGCTAAGGTAAAGATCATGACCTGTCCTGAGAGGTGATGGGATACTGTAATACCTCCATCGTGAAGGTAAACCTCACTCCTGGGGGAAAGTTCCTGCAGGCTGCAAAAAGGCCCTGGAATTGACTTGCTGAAGACTCACTTTGCCTAGGATATCAGCAATGCCAGTAGCATCAGCTCCATCTCATTACAGGTACTTTCCTTTTCTCTTTTACTTCAGCATTGAATGCGTAAAACTGATCAAACATCACCACAAATCCATAATAAAGAGCGTTTTAGACACTTTCTAACAAGGTGATTCCCTTGGACAGAAAAATTCAACATGAGAGCACAACTGGCTGTCTTAAGGAGGTGTTATATTCCCTTGCCTCAGTTTACTTGAATGATATTTCCAAAGCTGGTTTGTTGCCAGTGTCTCCTGTGGTACAACTCCATGTTGTTAAAAAGTCATAGAATCATAGAATCATTTAGGTTGGAAAAGACCCTTAAAATCACGTAGTGCAGCTGTAAACCCAACACTGCCAAGTCCACCACTAAGCCATAGAATCATAGAATCTACTGACTTTCCAGCCACTCTTCCCCAAGCCTGTAGCATTGCATGGGGTTGTTGTGGCCCAAGTGCAGGATACAGGAAGCTTTTGGGAAAGCAAGGAAGAAGTATAGCTACTCCCTTGGAAAGGCTGGCTGCTTCTTCTTGTTTTGCTGTATGATTGCTTACTTAAGATCTTATGCCACCAACAAGAAGGTGTAAGGGCATTTTTCCTCCTGCATCCTCTGTGTCTTACAATAAAGAGGGTACAGCATGCTTCTGAGAAGCATGATGTTTGGGTTTAAAACCCTGCTGGCACTACCAGAAGGTAAACCCAGTTTCCTCACTTTCCAAGTCAGCACTGTAGCTTGCTGGCTGCCCAGTCAGGGGGTGGCAGAAACTTGTCCCCAGTGCTTATGACCATAGCTTCCCATTCCACCCCAGCCCGATTCCAGATTAAAAAAAAAAACAGAAAATGAGTCTTGGCTGGGGGAAAAACAAACCCACTTTTTTTGCCATTTTAACTGTTTTCTCAGTAAAATGTTGCCCTAGTCTAACAATAATAATTTCCACGATATCATTCATTGCTAGGAGCTTGAAGGGAAAGCAGGACATTAAAATAATTGCTGGAAAGGGTTTTGGTTTTTTTCCTCTCTCTTTGTAACTGTGTTCCTACTCATATGAATGTGACAGCTTACTTTTACCTTTGCAAGCAGCTTCAAAAGTCTGCACTTTTGTACAATACCTCGCTGAGTGTTGACAGCTGAAGCAGTAAGCTAGACAGTGAGGCACACGCACATATGTACTGGGGCCGTAGGTCTAATGCATGGTTAGCCTATGCAAAGCAAATTATGTGTTGTATTAAAAAAACTATAAAAAAATAAACCCCACTTTTTTTCAAAAGGATCTAAGAAAAAAATCTTCACTTTTCTATGAAGTAAGACGATGTACACCAGAGTGCTGAAAGGCCCTCTTTTTGGCTATATTCTGGCCAAATTTCAGTATCCTTCCCTAGTCACTTGCCTAAATAGTTGTTTAGAAAAATCAGTAAGACGTGTACATACAATATATGTCTTTATGTGTATATATTCCTGTCAGAAGAGGTATCTTTTTCCAGTACTTCTCTACTCAAAGCTTGTCTAACATTCCGCTTCAGCTTCCCTTTCCTAAGGACCAAGACTGGAATTTGCAAAGAAAGTCAAGAACATGTTACAAAAGTCAAGAAAATGTTACGAGTGGGATGGAATTAACTACAGCTGGTACACTGTTTGGTCATTTGCTGTCTTTTAAGGAATATATGACCTTTTAATGCTGACAACTGGATTCTTTCGACCAGTCTTTTCATATCACTGATCAATTCTTGTCCAGTTCCACATCTGTCAATGACAACTGACATTCCCAACATTATAGTATCATGTCTTTCTTACACTCTGTGAAATGTCTGTATCACGCTTTAAAATACTTTTCAGTGGACTGCTTATGCCGCAACGTTTTCAAGGTAGAAAGGCTGCTTTCCAAAAATACATTCTCAGCTGGTTTTAATCACTGACCTTGTTCACCAAACCTTAGCCTACACAGAAAGCACTGACATTTTGCTCACCAAAGGGGTGAGAAAAAAAAAATGCTGGAAAACTGTCCAGGTGCAGCCTAAATTTTTTGCTTCTGTAAAAGGAAATACTAATAAAGTGACTTGGAGATGCTAGTATGACACCCATAATTTATCTGTTAAAAATGAGACTGTTTTCACACAGGAAAATGAAAAGGTAGAGTTAGTACTCTGCTAAAGATTTCCGAAAGTGAGATAAGTACTGAAAGGAGTGTTAAGACCAGGAAGAGAACTGCAAAAGAGCTACCAAAAAACCAGAGTGGATGAAGAAAAGCCTGTTGCATGTGATGCTATGCCTAGCATCTGATTAATACTGTAGCATAGCAAAAGCCACACGGCTGCCAAGGGCAAACATTTGTTTCCCCCTGTGGTCACGAGCAAGTGACTTGGCAGGAGCTAAAAGGCATCACGGATGCTACGCAGTTATAGGATATTCTGACCTTCATAGCCTGACTTTTTGGTAGGCACTGCAGAGGCATAGTTGGCTAAAGCCAGCTTGACACCAGAAATATTTAGCAGAGTCATGCTGCTACAGGGCACAGTATTTTTAAACCACATCTCTAAACAAATGCGGCTAGGTGCAAGTGCAGAGCAGAAGGCCATGGTGCTGCTGGTGTCCCTCACACTGTACAGGAAATTGGATTAATGAACACCAGTGAATTTTGGAAATCACAGATCCACTACCTTTCTTGGAAAACAGCCTCAATGCTTAACCACCTTCATGGGGAAGATCTTTGCTTCCTTATGTAACACTGGCTTTTTCTTTGTTGCCACTAGTGACTGTGTCACTCACCCCTTGTACTTTGCTGGGAACCTGGGAGAAGGGCTGGGTTTCTTCCCTCTCTCACCAGCCAAACTCTGCCTTCTTGCCTTGCAGAACATTTCAGCCACCCATCACCACCCTGATCATCTCTCCTGTGAGGCATGACCAACTTTTTCAGTGGGGAAGTCCCAACACCTTACTCCATCTCTTGTGGGGAGGAGGTAATGGGGACCCCGGGGATACCATTACCATACAGAAGAAAGGGAAAGGGTCCTTCCCTGGCCTTTAAAAAGTACTCCTCTGACAGCCTGCTTAGCATTTTTCTGACATTTTGTTTCCATTTACAGTTTAAATACTGAAAGCTTCATTCTGATACTATTAATTTTTTGTATCTCAAGCTAATAAGCTTCGTATTCTTCCACCTTGACATTTATTTGCTGTAAATGTACAGGCCAGAATCGTTAGAGTTTATTTGGCCCAGATGAGGGTCATTTGCCTATAAGCAAGAAGCAGACATAAATTATCATTGTGATATTTGAAGGAGCTGTAGCTGAACTTGCTTTACGAGTCTTCATTGCTTAATTGCAAACAAAAGTGGCACCACCATGTGTTATTTCCACATTCTGTGCACAGAGCTCAATTTATGTACACTTCAAACCATGAAAAGGTCCATTTGGGGAGTCACTTTCTACCTCTTACTAATGGATAGATGAAGAAAATTGAGAAAGAACACACAAATCCCTGTAACAGCAGTAAAAGAAGTATGAAAACAAAAATGACAGTTTAATGGAGATTTGTTTGAACAGTATGTTTTTCTTTTAATCAGTTATTGTGGTGCATTACTAATGGTTTTCAACAGCCTGAAATGGAGCTGCTGAAAACATTATGAGGTTTGCAAACATCTTACATTTGGGCCACTGGTTAGGCATGTAAACAGTTTGTCTGAGCTTTCAGAGCTGCAGTAAATGCGCCAAACTTTGGGAGGCAAGTCATCTTGCACATATCAACTGTTATGCTTCACTTGTCAGCATGAAATTTTTATATACAAATTAGCTTTTCTAAACAAAGAATAATTTGTCTATTACCACGGGAAAATGCTGTCACTTGATAAGACTTAATTTTATGGTTGTTATAAATAACTTTGCTGTAATCAGTCTTCACTCTCATTTCGGCTTGCTTTCTTGGCAAGTCTTTGGCTTAGAGCTAAACCTGTGCAAAGGAAAGCACTGGAGAGTAATCACACAAGTGACCTAAAATGACAATCTCTCTTTACAGCTCAGATCATTGCTTTCTTCAAAAAACTTGTATGACTTTATAGAGTTCATAATAAGTGCTTCCAGAATAATACTATAACACTGAAATGAAAAAGTAATGTCACAGAAAAACCCAAAGAATGGAGCCTGGAAAAACCTAACAGTAAGCTGTTTAAAATACATACATACATTTTTATAAAGTAGACATACAAGTCTTGGTTTTCTTACTATTTCTCCTGCTCCTATTGCTTCTGTTGCACATTATCAAAAGGAATTCAAGGATCTTGGCAATCTCACTGGGGCATGGCAATATCCCATGCAGCATTTGTCTTATGCACTGTTCTCTTGCTCTTCAGCCATGCTGGACTTTCCTTGGTGGCTGTCAGAGCACAGAGCCAGCTGTTCAGCTGTGTAAGAGGAATAGCACAAAAATAGCCATTCTGCTCAGCACTTCCAGCCACATCAATCTCCATAACAGGCACTGGGATCTGAGTGTGACACCCCTCTGTAAAATTACTATGATGGTTGGCACCCAAAATAGTGTTTGAACCCTGGCTTCCAGGGATAGATATCATTAGTCATTAGTCATTAGTGCCCTGCTGGAAGGACAGCAGGGGCTTAGTGTGACAAGGACAAAGCCATTGTTGCTTCCTGAATGTTCCTGGTGGAGAGGAAGTCAGTGGTGGAGGCTGGGTCACTCCTTCCCAAACTTGCTCTACATGTCACAACTTTTTTCACATAAATTCTAGATCAAGGATGTTCATCTCTGCAGGAGAGCCTGGCTCCTGGGCACATCTTCCTCTCCATCACCCTCTTCCCCATGGCCTTTACATGTGGAAAATTCTTCCCCTCCAGGTGCCTCCACGCCTTCCTACAACCCCCATGAAGGAGAAACCTTACTTCCTCCAGAAGCATTAATTTCCTACCTTTGCTTGAACAACACTGAGAACACGCGATGTATTAGGAGAAGGAATGTTTCCAGTGGAGAAAGATCACATTACCGAGGTCTATTTGTGTCTCCTGCTGTGTTGTGCTTCCTCCTTTTCCTCTCAACAAACACTTTTCCTCTGCTTCAGACCCTACTGAAGCCAGTGCACATCCTTTACACTCTGTTGGGCACCCAACGGAAGGAACACCTGCAACCTCATAAAATCCAACAAAACTCTTTATTTCTATTTTGCAGGAATGGGTAGAATAAACTTATTAACAACAATCTGCAAACGGCACATATTTTCCCTTATTCTCTCACTACCAGTTCTCACTGTCCATTGACAGACCTTCATGTGTAGCCTCACAATGTTTCAACTAATGCACTTTGTCTTCCCAAGTGTGGCATTATTTTGCACTAGATTAAAATGAGCAAGAACATAAGTGCTACCCAAGGCCTCTGTGCTGTGTTTGCAACAGTCCTGACAGAGCTGGGGGACAAAAGGTGGCAGGCAAAACACCTTGCAAGCAGCTTAGCTGTGTTGTACTTAGCGTTGCTCTTTTGCCCAGATGATGGAAATGGTTTCTGCTTTTGCTTATATTCTTATCTGTGCTGTGCCAGGTTCATGTGCTAGCATCTCTGAAACATGCAAGTGATATAAATACGCTATTCAGACTAAACTAGTAGTATGAATTTGTAGGTAAGTACAATGCAGCCACACAGGTGTTGTAGCACAGATGTCCTGAGCTGGGCTTCCAGGTGCTGAAACATGATGAACTTCAGCGATGTTCAGTGTGGCTGATAGCAAAAACCTTCTCTGCAACACAGGGAAAGAACAGCATTTTGATTTTCGCTCTCCTGGACCTGGCTTGCCACACAGTGCCACAAAAGTTGTTGTCAGTAGCTTAGCTAGATTTGGTAGCTCTTCAACTTCTCTGGTTTCTCATATCTACAATAAGCAGAGCTCTCTTTTTCTCCTCAAGATTTCACCATATTGATCCAATTTAAATGCTTGAATAAATATACACCTGTGAGAAAGCGGCTTTCCAGTCTGCTCCTGTGCTGCAGCCTGCAGGAACATTGGAGTCACAAGTGGCTTTACCTCAGTCCAGCTGAACAAATAAACCAGGTTATCTTCACCGGGGATGGAAAGCTGGGCAATACAGTCAGTAGTGTATAGGCTGCAGTCACTTCATCCTATAGTGAGCAACTCCACTTGAGCTTAAACTACCAGTTAATTAACTAACTGATCAGGACAGTTTTGGGTAGAATGGGAAACAAGACACCCAGCTAAAGTGAGAACCCCCTCACCACAGACACCTAAACTGAGACCAGATGAATTTGGAGGGAAGGTCACAGCTTCGTTTAGTAGCTGACCTTGGAAGGCTTCTAAATAGAGAATGAAGGCACATGAACAGCTATATTTTTTTGTCATCTTTTGACAACAATACTGCAAATTCATGTGGCTTGGCTGATGGTCAGATTCACTCTATCAGGTAAATAATGCTGAGGACAGGTATTTCCCCAGTGGATTTTACATCAAATAGACTAGAAAAGTGTGTATTCTGTATTTTATACTGTAAAATCTAAGTAACGGGGAAAAAAAAAAATCTTACAATGATGAGAGCAGATAAGGATAGAAAGGAGCAGGATTTTCAAACCAGTAATATGAAAAATACATAACCACATGTGTGCACAAGACAGGCAAACATGATACTTATTAAATATTATCACAGAGCTGAAGGATCCCAGCTGAGTATTAGACCTCCAATACACTGGAATTTGCACAAATATACAAGGGAGACATCTACATTTTATGGAGTTAAAATGTTCGCAATGGCTGAATGAACTACAACGGAAGCATGGAACAATGATGGTGGCATTATGTGAAGTAGTAATTTTAATGTTGATTACACCTAAAATATATTTCATAGGATTCTTATAACATTCTTGCCAGTTATAGCTGTGTATATATTAATGTACTCACTTACAAGTCAACCTGATGGAAGACTGCATCTGCAATCAATGCAGAGACCCAGGACTGTTGCCTACCTTGCGTGTTCTCACCACTGGGCTGTAAGGTCTGCTCTTCCTGCTTTCTCTTTTCATTTATTTCTTGTCCTCACGCTGGACATCCTCCTTCTTCCATTGTTCTGTGACTATTTGATGAGAAAGATGTCATATGGGAAAAAGACGTCATATGGGAAAAAGACAATCATCTTCTCATATGTTTTCAAAGAAGGCAGTACAGGGATTTTGATAGCCCTTTAGGGCGTCATTACTCTTGAGGGGATAGTCTAAGACTCAGTTGCAGTGTTGAGACTCAGAGGGAAAACAAGACACTATGTCTTGCATCTCTTTTGGGCTGAGACATGATATAGGTACCAAGCAGTTTAGATAGAAACAATTTCTGTTTCCAGAAACACAAACTAAGGCATGTGGGGAACTTTAAAAGAGCAAAGTGGTTGTAGACCCCAGGCACCTCCAGAAAGACACCGCAGTTCAGTGCAGGAGGGAGGTGTGTTTGTGTGTGTGCAGAATCTTTTGTGTTGTGCAGCTAAGTTCTGCCCAGGTCTTTACAGGTTGTGTCTGGACATTAGGAATTCCAATCTACAGTCATTCCAGGGCCCATTCATATAACAGACTAATGACCTGTAAAATTTCAGTTTAAAATGCCTTTGGAGAGTTATAGTAGACATTTTAAAATGTAACTGAAGATATATTTCCATTCTGGTTTTAGTCCTGCAACCCATAAAGTAGAAAGCATTTCATATAGAAAGCCTCTAAACCAAATCTTCTCTTCTCATTTTAATGTTACTCGTGTAATCTATAAACAATTTTATATAAAACACTGTAAAATACATTCCTTTCTGCTTCTTCACTATGCCGAATTTTCAGAGTGGTAGGAATTTCTAAGTCTAGGCTTCTGGAGAGAAGGGCTTATACTGAAATGTTGATGCTCTCTTAACTCTTGTGCTCTGACTAACACTGCAGTAATAGAGAACACCAACAAAGTACTGCAGTGCTGTATAATTGCCTTATTAATTGGAACATTATTTACAGAGAGAGTTGCCTTCACAGCATGCACCTACTTTCTGAAGTGCTCGTAGCACTCAGGACACAGCAGGCAGCCAGCATAAAAGTTCAGTTAAAGAAACAGTAAAATAGCCATCCATATAAGTGCAAGTTAATGAATTGAGTCATCCTGGCAGGAAGACTTGAATATGAGCAAGCATTTTCAAATTTAAAGAGAGGTGACCTTAAAAGGCTGCAAAACCTCAAAGGTAATGTAGCATTTATGGTGATGGTGGTGGGGCACTTTAATTTTCAGATGAAGAACAATCCATCTCAGCTATTGTATTAGAATACTTTGCATGATACATTATAAACCACATTTTTACAAAGGTCCTTTTTGGAAACCAGAAGGTAAGAAAGAAAACAACCCTTTTGAATGTGTAGGACACTACTTCACTTTTAAATTATCTGCTTAAACAGTATTGTGCTTACTAAATCCCATGCATGGAAGTTGTTTATGGGGTCCCTTTTTGATGAGAGTTCTCTAGACTGCCATGCTCTCTCTATGCTCCTAAAAAAGACATTAGTGCCAACTATTCAACAAAGCGTTTCATATTTTCAGTGTCCCCATAAAATCCTTTCAGCTGGCAGAAAAGAAATTACATCTGTCCCCTTGCCTGCAGTGTCCAACTGACTTCTTAGCAAATTCAATGGAAAAAAGACCAAAACACATGCAGGACCAAGGTTTAAGCTTTCAAGGATTGTTTTTCCCAAGATAAATGCTTCATAGTCATATATGAAGTGTAGCACAGCTACTGTCAATATTTACATTTACAACTTCAGTGCAAAGTTCATAAATTACTATGTGGTTTATTCAGCATAGAGGGTACACAACACTGGGGTTTTAAAGAGTTTTAGGGCAGTCAATGTTTTCACAAAATACCTTGTAAAACCTTTTTTATAATTTAGTACCTACAATATCCGATATTTGAAGACTTTTGGACAGATTGCTTCTATTGCTTAGAGCTTTCCAACCCAGCTCAACGCAAAGCAGGAAAAGGATGTTTGCTGTTAACACTGAGTTGCCATAAATCAGGTTTTCATTACAGGTTCCTTCACTGTGTCATTCACGATGCTACAACTTGCATTCAGTTTTCAGAAACTGAAGCCAATTGCTTCCTTGGCAATTATCTGGTATAACATCAGCCTGAATCCTAGTTCATCTGCAGTGAACATTAAAGCTTTTTATGTTAGGTATTTAGTGGAAAACAGAGCAGTCGAGTGCCTAATTTCCTCTGTGCATCTAGTAATTGTTCTTTACCTCCAAAACCACTGATAATCAACATTGTAATATTTTTAAATGTTTTCTGTGGTGCTTTGTATAAAATTTACTCATTTGTGTTTTAAAAAAGCATCCGTGAGTGTAACACATCTCATCTACGTCTAGGTACCTATCTGAGACAGACCTACTTCTGCTTTCATCATTTATGCCATCTGACCTCCATTGCTCTGCAGCTCATGCTTGATTATGGCTGGGTCCACCACTGTCTATCACCACCTAAATCCTACCAGCCCAAAGGAAAGAAGTGTCTCGTGGTTCAGACAGCACTGAGATTCAGGCAGGTTACAGGCACTGCCAGTCTTCACGTCCCCCACGTGTATTTGAGAAAATGTCTGGTGCTGTTGAAGAGCAGACAACTGCACAGCAAGAAAATCCCAGTTCCTGGTTTCTCTTTATTTTAAAGCCCAAATACTTTTCCCCCCTACCAAGCATCTATATTGACATCAGCGTTATAGACTACATTCAGTTGAGATAGGTAATACACGTATTACTCTGGTAGTTTCAGGTGGTTCTCAAGTCAATCAAAAGTTATTACAAGCTTACATTTCAAATGCAAACAACTATGACGAAAGACACGTTTTTTATGTTACAATGCTACTGTCCAGTTGTAATAGAGATGACCAAGACTCAGGCAAGCTCATAGCAGGCTGGATCCATACCATGGCTGTCTATTGGGCTATATTCTGGCACTGAGCCTCTTGTAGCCATCTTCTCCTATTTCTTTCTTATAGAATCATAGAATCGTTAGGGTTGGAAAGGACCTTAAGACCATCTAGTTCCAACCCCCTTGCCATAAGCAGGGACACCTCACACTAAACCATGCTTCCCAAGGCTTCGTCCAACCTTGCCTTGAGCACTGCCAGGGATGGAGCACTCACAACTTCCTTGGGCAACCCATTCCAGTGCCTCACCACCCTAACAGGAAAGAATT
>JBCJKH010023069.1:16766-30211 GCA_039877255.1 Loriculus beryllinus | reverse complement strand
GGATACTAAAATGAAGTTTTAATAATGGATATTACAGGAAAAGACAAAAAATAAGCTGACAGTCCAAGGATTAATTCCACATGTATTTAGTTCATTTAGTTTCATAAGAAAGTAACTGAAGCGGAACAGGTATTTATTTCATTTCCCTGACACATCAGCCTGGGAACATAAGACTTTAGACATATCTTTTGACCCTGTTAGAAAGGTGATCCAAACTTGTGATTTTACCCAATGAGGAAGAAGGATTTCAGCATGAAACTGGAGTCTAATCCTTTAAAGTACAGATCTATTTGTTCCTGGTGATCTATACTGCATTCGTTGCAATTCTTCCTTATAGTGTTGCTTTTCTACAAGATAACCTGGTTATCACTCCATCCATCACAAAATGGCTTAGGATAATGTCCCTGTGGAACAGATCTTTACCATGGGTAAGATGGCATGACTGCACCAGCTACCCAGAGTATTGGTCAGCATCATTCACCTCCAACAGGACTTCATTTGGAACCTTTCCTGCTGGAGAACACCTCCTCGCATTGCTAGTCTGGCCTAACTACAGTGCATCACAAATCCTAAGCAGTTAAGTATTGGGTTAAGGTGGACGCCAACCAGATCACTTGCTTTCCAGAGGTGGATGGTGTGAGATCTAAGAGCCTTGGTGGCATTTGCTGCAAAATAATTTGCTATGATTTACTCTGAGGATAACAACAGTCTCTTTCCTTTTTCATCCACTAGGTCTTACTACTGAATCAGTTACTGTCGTAAAAGGTCCTGAACATCTACCCATCGCTGTGTCTGCAAGTGGGCTTTCATTCATCTGAGGTTCTAAAATGAAAACATATCTAAAAGGTCATATCTGGGTAATATTTTCTTATTACTAAGACTACAAATTCCCTGAATCATCCTGCTTGCCCTTATATGTGCACTTGTGCAATCACTAGTCTTCTTGCCCCTGTTCACAACAGAAACCTTCACTTTTCAGCACAGAAGTCCTCAAAAAATACCCTTATTGCTTCCAAAGCTTACCATAGCCCAATGAACAAACCAGGCAGCTTAAGGGAGAATTTAATAGAAAATCATGCCATGAGAATCATAGAATTGTATAATCATAGAGTCAACCAGTTTGGACAATGCCTTTAAGATCATCAAGTCCAACTTTTACCCTGGGACTGTCAAGGCCACCACTAACTCATGTCACTGAGGGCCTCATCTACATGGTGTGTGACACTTCTAGGGATGGTGACTCCACCACTGCCCTGGGCAGCCTGTTCCAATGCCTGAGTACCCTCCCCAAGAAGGAATTGTTCCTCATCGCCACTAAACCTCTCCTGGCGCAGCTTGAGGCTGTTTCCTTTTGTTCTCTATGTGTTCAATTTATCTTTTGGTCTTCACAATAGTTGTCCTTGTGGTGCCAAAATACAGGTTTTAAACACTTTTGAATCAAAGTTTGATCCCCAAAGTGTCACTTTCCCACCAGTAAGTCTGTATAATACATCTCAGTCTCCTCACACAGCTTTATTCCTTGTCTGACTTCTGCTGGTTCATCTGCCAGGTTGGATTTGCCTACTTGCAAATTACCAACTCTTCCTTAAAACAGTCTTTTGACAGAGAAAGCTAAGAGTGTTCTACAACTGGCACAGGCCATGTGTCTGTGTCCACTTAAATTGTGTCCACTCAGTCATTCTTACTAGGCCAAAGTAAAACAAGCAGAAAAGGCTTCCAAAATCCTCCTTGTTTCCCACAACTATGCATCATCCTTGTCTTTGAATTGGCTGCTCTAATATTTTCATACTGATTGCCATTCTTTGACTATTTCACAAAGGAGTTTGCTTCTCAGCTAACAAAAAGTAGAGGGACACGTCATCCATCTACATCCATCCATCTACATCCATCCATCTTCATCCACACTGATGTTCAGTGCAATAAAGATAAAGCAATAAAGATAGCAAATCAAGCCCAGAGTGGGAACTCATTCAAGCTGGTTTGTCCTCAGGAGGAAAGGGTCCTCCCTGAGGCCCAGCAGAGAGCTGTTTCTTCTGGTTTCTATGGTATGTGCCAGGGAAACACAAGCACAGAGGATGTCTGGCCAGTCGCCAGCCTACTTCAGATGACAAGACCCATATGGAACTGAAGGTGACCATACTGAACACTGCAGCGTAAGTGCTCTCCCTAATTGCACCATCTGTGCAAGTGCCTTGCAAGCCTGAATACACTTGTCACTTTCTTGCTGTGCAGGGTCAGGTTTTGGGCTTTGCTTGGACAACTTCAGGAGCTGTCCTGGTCCAGACACACCTGTAAGATTGACAAGGCTTGGATGGCTTGGATGGGTGGACAGGTTGGAGTTAGCAACTTGTATATAGAAGACTGTGTAGCTGAATTGGTTGCACCCTGGATTTCTATCACATACCCATGTAGGAAGAGCTTGGGGGTGTGATTTCAGGTATTTATCTCAGGCCTGTCAATCCAGAGGGCTGAAAGCTGAGTGAAGAAATCAAGTGGTCTTGCTCAGTATATTGTCTCTTGATGCTCTCCACAGGCTTAACAGAGTTCATGTGGATTTGTTTGACCAAGGGAGTTTTTATTTCTCCTTCACAACCCTATATAGAATCAGAGAATGGTTTGGGTTGGAAACTACCTTAAGATCATCCAGTTCCAACCCCACTGCCATGTGCATGGATTCCTCACACTAGACCATGCTGCTCAAGGCTCTGTCCAGCCTGGCCTTGAACACTGCCAGGGATGGATATATTAATTTCATAGGTAAAATAAAAAGATGGCATCTAGCCAGAGGCTTTTTTAAGTGAAAGAGAACTCTTTTGCTGCTTCTACTTCTTCCTTCTTTTCCCTGAAACAACAGCCCTGTAGCTGGTGTAGCCCTGGAACTTCATAATTTCATTTTTAACTGCACTCACAGGCTTTAAATATATGTCCCTCATCCACTGTAAAAATGCCTTTGTGATCTTTCAGCCTCCTTCAGTATCTCTTTTTCTGTTATCTTTTCACTACTATGAATGGATTTCCCTTTTTTGTCTTCTACTTCATAGCATCTTTCACCAGCTTCTTAATTTGACTTCAAGCTCCTACTGACTTACAGCATGACTGCCCATGCTGTTACACCCTTGTACCAATCTCCACAGGCACCTGTAGGGCTATACCCTCTGTTATACAAGCATGTTTCATCCTTTAAATTCTTGTAGACCTAAGAGATTGAAAGTCTTACAGTATCTATAATATAGATTTTGGAAATCAATTTTTCTGATAATAAACTCTTCTAATCACAAGGACGAGCACAGGATTATTGGTCCCACACCACAGCTACAGCAGGGAATATTGTAATCTCTGCTGAATACATGCAGAATGAACAAAAAGCTTCCACCACAAAAGCCTTTCAAACCAGGTCCATGACAGAAAGGAGGACAGATGCTGGTAGACGGATAGAAAGCACAATAAAATAGCAAGCATATTGGTCAGCCATGAAACACTCTTCCAAGCACATCAGCTGCTGGTACTGCTGGCACTGCTGGCAAATCCCCTTCCCCTTGGGGAAGACTGAGCTTTTCTCTTCCAATTCCATACACTTGAAAAAGCTTAAACAGAAGCTGAATTTAGATGTATATTTCTTCTTGCTTCCAAGTTACTTTTTATTCAAGGTCCTATGAAAGGCAAGTAATTTGAGGGGAAATGTATTTGAAAAGATACTTTAATACCCTTGACTAGTAGGCTGCCTAAGGCACACTATGAATGGAGCAACCCTAATGCTTATTTTAAGATACAAACTAGGGAATATTTATTAGCTGTTACAAGCTGTCAATGCTAAGGTGACACTTGTCTGTTTTGTTCCAAAATGACACTCCTTGACTTCCCTTGGTTACACCTTTACATCACAACTATTCCCTGAAAATGTCACGTATCCTCCTTTGTTGAAGTTTTGTTAGTCAAAACTTGATTAAAATGATCATGTTCTTTACACAGAGTGCTTTGCAGGATTTTATTCCTTTAAAGAAAGACGTGTCTCAGCAAATGATTGCTCTGCCTTGGTACAGACCTGAAGGAATTAACTTAAGGTTTTTAGACATCTACATAGGCCTCTAGACAGCTGGTCCTGCTACAGACCAGAATCATTAAGGTTTAGATAGACCCTACAGTCTTTTTTGTAAGGCAGTTCAGCTTGTTACACTCATCACTTGATCCTAAGAGGTTTTCATTATAGTTCAGTATGAATATCTTGAGAAACGTTAATATTTGCATGGACCTCAGAAGGAGAACAGATTGCAGTTTGGGTCAGTCTGAGGAGGCATCAGTTTCTTTACCAGCAAAGGGAGACTCTTGAGGAAGGTCCATAAATACTGGCTTCCATGAAATTCAGTTTCACAAGAGCAGAATACCAGCATAGACTGCACAAACCACTGGTGTCTCTAGCTAGCAGGAGAATATCCCACAGTCTGAGAGATCTCCATCTTTAATGTTAGAAATACATTCCTTCTTACTAGGGCCTTTCTTCCTTAAGGCCATTCCTTTTGATGGAGCTCACCTTCAAAACTCCTGTTTCCTAGGAGTTAGGAGGACCGGAAGTGCAAAGTCGGTTCAGACTTATCCATGTATTGTCTGTCTTCAGGTCAGAGCAAATTCCAGCTATCTGTAGGGTATCTACTTAGCTCCACTCTTCTTTTTAGACTGCTTCCTCCCTGTCTTGGAAGGGTAACATTACAAAAACATGTAAATCTCATTGGATTTTAGAGGAAGGTTAAAAGGTTTTAAAGCACCTCAAGCTGGTAGGAGTAAGGAGACAAGTGCTGAGAAAACATAGTATAGAGAAGAGCAATTGAATGTTTTCAAGTCATACTACTGGTCCATCTTTCTTGTTTCCAGTAGACCAATGATACCTGTAAAAAACGACATGGTTTTCAAATAGATTTTTCTTCATTTAACCACCCTTGGAATCTCTTCTTTGGTCTAGAGCTACCTGAGTAACCTTTGTGACTCCATTTTCAAACTCTGCTTTTACCCACTTAATGATTTTGGCCAAATGAACCTAAGCTTTCAGTCATTTAAACCTGGCCTACTTGTGTCTCCATCTCTCCATGCAATATTGCAGGTGTGGAGGTAGAGGGAGGAGAAATCTGACCATGCATTAGTTGCTGTTGGAGCACGGTAGCACAGACCTCAATATGAACTGACTACCCAAGAGTGCATTCTCATTTTAAATCCAATAAACTTTGGTCTGCTGTCTCTTTCCCTAACATCTGTGTCAGCAGCCTTGTCAGTTGAGCCCAACATGTTGACATCTCTGTCAAAGCAGCCTGAGATGCTTCTCCCTCCTCATTGTCTTCACGCAGGAGACAGCAGCTATATGGCTGCAATTCTGTGCAGAAGTGGCTTTTGGAGCAACAGAACCACTAAATCAACAGGTATTTATCACACCTGCAGATGGAAAAGCTTGAGCTATTGGCAACTACACTTATTTAATGAAGCAAGGAGTCTCTATTGATTTCGTAACTCCAGATGGAAATTAGAAGGCCTGTTACAATTAGCCCTAAACTCTCGTATTTATTACTGAAAACAGCCACACTAGTTAGAATTTCTGTGGTTGGAAATGCTGGTGTAGCTGCTGCCTTGAACTGTTGCGTGTTGATAATACAGCTTCAAACCTACATCAGGGTAACAGGGTGGGATGGAGAGAGGGACTTTTCATAAGTAACTGTAGAGATAGGATAAGGGGTGATGGGTTTAAACTAAAACAGGGGAAGTTCAGGTTAGATGTAAGGAAGAAGTTCTTTACTGTGAGGGTGCTGAGGTGCTGGCACAGGTTGCCCAAAGAAGTGGTAAATTGCCCCATTCCTGGCAATGTTCAAGGCTTAAATGCCATTCCCTGATGTATAATTACTTTGTATCCCTACAGAGATATTTTGTATTCTCTATTCCAAAAGCACTAACTGGACAAGAAGTTTTGAAGTCCCTCATCCAGCCTCCAAGTTGAAGAAAGACTATTGGCGATGCTAGATCAAGTCAGGTCAGACATGGTTTTGTTTAATCCAGTCTTTAAGCTCTCCAAGAAATGAGATCTCCACAAGGTCTCTGAGTGCCTGTTGCACTGCTGCCTTGTGTCTCTAGGGAAAAAAAAAGATTTTGTCCCCTAAAATCCAGCTTGAATCTTTCTATTGTAGAAATAGAGGTTTCTTATGTTCTCTTGGGGGGAAGGATTGGCTGGTTTTAAATCAGCTTTAGTCCATATCTGATGCTCGAAGAAAAATGTTGCAAAACTCCAAGTGCAGTTAATATTTCTCATTATATTAAGGTTAAGTTTTATCAGTTGTTGTCAGAGAGCTGTAACGGGAGAAGCCAACCAAGTGGAAAGAATGTGTAAACCAAATTATGTGCTAGAAATGTTAATTAAAAAGGGGAAAACAGAAAGGAAAAACCTCCTCCCCTATGTGTTAGTGTGTGATGTCCCTATGTCGACCACATAGGAAGAAGGGTCAGGTGAAGAGAAAAGTGAGTGGGATGCAGTAATGACATCTCAACCTAAAAAGGAGCACAGTTTGATGTCAGAGTCATCTTTTATAGGGGAAAAGGAAGATGTAGATCAAAGGTATCTTCAGGACCTCATAGCAGACTTCCAGTATCTGAAGGGGGCCTATATGGATGCTAGGGAGGGACTCTTCATTAAGGACTGTAATGACAGGACAAGGGGTAACGTGTTCAAACATAAACAGGGGAGGTTTAGATTGGATATAAGAAAGAAATTCTTTCTTGTTAGGGTGGTGAGGCACTGGAATGGGCTGCCCAGGGAAGTTGTGAGTGCTCCATCCCTGGCAGTGTTTAAGGCCAGGTTGGATGAAGCCTTGGGAGGCATGGTTTAGTGTGAAGTGTCCCTGCTTATGGCCCGGGAATTGGAACTGGATGATCTTAAGGTCCTTTCCAACCCTAACTATTCTATTCTATTATTCTATGACATGTTTATAGGCTATGCAGACTAATTCCCTAGCCTCAGGAAATAGATGAGATGTTGGAGGTATCAATGAAGCAACAAAATACTGAATTATTGAGAAATACAATTTCCTAACGATGTTTTGCTGCTTTAGTCTTCTTTAGGTCTTCTGTGATTCCAAGATGGTTTCATTAAATCTTGTCCGGCAATAAAATTTGCTCTGAGCAATGTGACTCCATCAGCTGTGGTACCCCTTCATTGTGACAAATGTGTTCTTATGGCTCAATTGAAATGGGTTTGGAACATCTAGTGGGATGTACGCTCCCATGAATCTCCCTCAGTGAGTAGCCAGAAACTGGTCCAGCAAATGGCTAACTCTAATAAAAACAAGCAGTGACAGGACAAGAAGCAATGGCTTTAAATTGAAAGAGGAAAGATTCAGATTAGATATAAGGCAGAAACTCTTCCCTGTGAGGGTGCTGAGGCAGTGGCACAAGGTGCCCAGAGAAGCTGTGGCTGCCCCATCCCTGGCTGTGTTCAAGGCCAGGTTGGACAGTGCTTACTTCAAAGAAGCCTGCAGTAGTGGAAGGTGTTATTGCTCACGACAGGCAGTTGGAACTGGATGAGCTTTAAGAACCCTCCCAACTCAAACCAGTCAACGATTTTATGATGTCTCTGGCAAACAGGAAGATGCTCATGAGAGAGCAAGACCTTGACCCTAGCATGCAACTCAGCTATTGCCTGGAGTCACTAAACTCTCCTGCCACCATGACATCTTCAAGCAACCTCAATTTGAATCTAACAAGAACCTTGCAACCCTGAAGCAAGTTGTTCTCAGGGACCTGAGTTTGTCCTCAGTTCATCCCATGATATCCACAGTTTCACAAGCACAGTGACAATATATTCTTTGGCAAGAAAATTGAAAATTGTACAGCGTATCATGTCACTAGACAGAAAGAAGAAAAGTAATTATGCAGATGCAATTTAATACTGAACTCTATTTAATCACTTGGTTTTCTGTGCATGCATAAATGCTGCAGAATTCTGACATTATACTATGAGATTAGGATAGGATTACTGCAGGGAAAAATATTCAGCTAAATTATGCATCCATGTGAGAGATTTCTTGGAGATTGGCACTTTTCTGGACAGCACAGGAGCCACCTCAGATGCTAGGTCAGACAATAAAGGGGCTATTCATCAGGTCAGCAAGGAAGACTGGGATCAACCCTTCTTGGTTTATCCTGGAGAGTGGGAAAAGGTGTCCTCACACTAAGAGGGTAGTTCCCAGTTCTCATTCCCTAGTACAGTATGTATAGGATTTTTTTATTCTAGGTCAAAATCAGTCATTATTTAGTACTATTCCACCTTCCTGCTTATCCCTTTACTACAGGTGTGTGATTTTCTCCTGCCTTTATGAAAAAATCAGTCAGGATAGCTTATGGAATAGAAAAGATGGCCAGAGAACATATATAAATAGCTGTGTCTTCTTTCTTCCCCTCTTTTTTATTAAACATGTAACAAAAATAATTGTAAAGCTGTTGGGAATAGCTTAGAGATATGACGAGAGATTGATCTAAAGCTGAAAGATAAGCTCTTCAGCAACAGAGGATCAGGAGCCTGATTTCTTTAGAGAAGTGAAAAGGAGCTTTGCAGATGACTAGATTAGAAGTTTTAATTACTTATCAGATACTTGCTCATGAGTCAACTAAAAGAAAAGGCCATAGAAACTACAAAGAAATTCAAGACAGCAAAATTAGAACTGAAGTCAAGGTGTACATCTTTAATCATTAAGCCAAATCACCCTTCAGAACAGACAACCAATGCACATGATATATTCTCCTGTCATTTAGGTTCGTTAGGGAAAGATTATCCATTTCTCTATTAAAAAAAAAACCCTAAAAACTAAAAATGAAAAAAGAAAGAAATTTTATATGTAGTTTAAGCAGAAATAACTGTATGGGTATCTTCTAGATATTGCTGAGGCAAGATTTCATACTCTGAACTATGAAGGTCAGACAAGCTACTCAGAAGGGTGATTTTTTAGGTTTGAAACCATATCTGGGTTGGTTTGCTCTCTCAGCATGAGCTTAAAAAGAAGTTCTTATTGAAAGCATTCAGCATTCAGCAATAGCCTTTAGTTTGTTACGAGCAGAACGAGCTGCGATTGCCCTCTCCTCTTGAGGTTGCACACTGCAACCTTATCTGTTCTGCCTGCTTCCACCCAAGGCTGCAAGCTGCCTGATGAGAGTCCCTGACCGAGCCGTTTCTGTGTTAAAGATAGTAAGGGCTAATTTAGAACTTTAAACTGCAAAGCTATCCTCTAAATCACTGCTCCTCTTGTATCCCAGCCCACGTAAGGCCCCACTACTTCAGCACAAGGTGTTTGGATGAACTTCCTAAGACCAAATGGTGTTCTACTCAGAGTATTTAGTGGATAAGACACCAGGTTATGGATATGCACCTAGGGTTTGTCTTCCTAGCACTGATTCAAGTCTCCATGTGCACCTCCAATGGAGAAGAGGACTGAAAACTTGATGTCCTGAGACCTGCCAACCACCCGACCCTAGGATGAGGGCTGTGCTCAGCTGAAGGTGTGCACATGGAACATGATTGCAGAAAGGTCTCCTCAAGGTTTTACCTGTTAGAACTCATCATGAGAAGACAGTAAATTCTGTCTTGTTTTGCATAGAAGACCACATGAAATTGTGTGATCTCCAAGAGCTAACAGTGGTGTAACGCCATTCAATAAACATATTAACTCATTGCTCTTT
Organism: Loriculus beryllinus; assembly: GCA_039877255.1. Taxonomy (NCBI): domain Eukaryota; kingdom Metazoa; phylum Chordata; class Aves; order Psittaciformes; family Psittacidae; genus Loriculus; species Loriculus beryllinus. The sequence goes on along the minus strand of JBCJKH010023069.1, from coordinate 20,512 downwards.
TGTTCATGCTTCATTGACACTGGTAGGTGTTATCAAAACAATGCTAGGCCTGAGGTGCTGGAAAGATCTTTAAAACAAGGCTAGGGGTAAAAAGAATAAGGCAGGAGAAGGAATGAATGGAAGTGGATGAATCTTTGCCAGGAAGTTACACACAAAGAAGAAAAGGACCAGCTGCCTCCTCAATTAAACCAGGATCCCTTGTCTTCATAAATCACTTTGCATTGTGATATATTAGTCTCAGAAATCCAAAAGTATTTGCACACCTAATTCCTATTTAAGGAGCTAAATCGCCTTTGAAATCCTTCATCTAGTAAATACTTCCATGGATCTGGGCCTTCTGTCTCTAATCTAAGAGGGAGAAAAAACAAAATGCACACGTGTTACTTGTTATTGTGTAAGTTGACATGATAAAAGATAAGCTAAAAAGAGAACACAGAGCCCACAATGTCTTTGTAGGCGATTTTGAACAAGTTACCTGGGGCTGAATTGCTCCTAAGTGAAGGAGGAACCTCCTAAATTCAGGAATCCATGAGGTCCTGCTTTTTGGCACATAGCCTCTGCACACATTAAGGGTACAGTAACAGGCTTTAGGGCTGTGACAGAGGTGGAAGCAGCTGTGAAATGAATTTCACAATTAATTTCATTGTTCAAAGCCATTTTTTTGATCTCCGCGACACAGAATGGGCTTTAAGCCGTTTACCTCCTATACAGCCAGCTACTTTCTCCACTGCTATCTGTACTGTAGGTGGAAATGTGCTTCTCTGAAGGACACTACCCAAGAGTGAGACCTACACCAGAGCGACTGCAATCACACACAGGGTAAGGACTAGACTTTCTCCTGTGCAACAGCCTTGCTGATCTGCAGTGTTACCTTCTCTGACCTCCTCCATGGGTTCAGCCTTGCTCTGCAGTGAGAAGACATGCCTATCCTTGCTCTCCAAGGACCAGAATTGGATCTTAAAGACAAGGGGAAATACAAATGAATCAAAGGTTATCTTTTGCCCAACCAGACCTCACTTCTAGTGCTATGCTTGTACAGAACTTTACACAACAGGAATCTTTTCCAAGGTAGCCCTTAGACCACCTACTATGAAATAATTACTACAAATCTATCTTCCTACCACATTAATAATTTCTGTGCCTGCCACATCTTAGTACTGCACAGCTCATTATAAGTCAAAGGCTAATAGCTTTCTAAGAGAAAATAAGTTACATTGGTAATGAGTGTCAAACCAAAAGAATTGTGAGATTCTCAAGAAAGAGGAATGAACATGATTTAGTCTTGATCTGACCTCATAAAGTGGGTGAGTCTTCAAGAGCAGAGAACATAATCCCCCACTTTAACATACATGTAGTACACAGCAACAAGAATTTACCTTCAAAACCCTGTTAATTTGTCCAATTTGACTGAAAGAAACCTGGGTCTATCTAATTGTCATTAGTATTTTGATGCTGTCCATGAAAAAATACTTTTCCTATCACATATGAATCTAATTGTACCATCACATTTGAATCTTGTTTCATTGGTGTAATGCTGGGTTCATTCATTTGCAAAACTAATGAACACAGTCTGACCCAGAGTTACTTCTTACAGTGTCAATTTATCCAGTAAACCTAGAGAGCTAGGGGTCTATTTTCCTTTTTTCAATGTTTGATTTGGATGTGGTGAGCTCAAACAGCAATTAATAACCTGCAAAGCAAAAGGATTCCAGAACTCTGCAAAAGCATAATTAGGTTTTTAAGGAATCCTGGTGTACCAGGTTGGAATGGACCTCAAGGATCATCTGGTCCAACCTTTCTTGGCTAAAGCACAATTTAGAGTGCCAAACTTCTAATGGGCTGCATGAAAAGGAGTGTGACCAGCAGGTTAAAGGAAGTGATGCTGCCCCTCTACTCAGCTCATGTGAGACCCCAGTTGCAGCACTGTGTGCATTTCTGGTGTCCTCAACAAAAGAAGGACATGGAGCTGTTGGAGCAAGTCACAGGAATGAGCAGGGGTTGGAGCACCTCCCATATGAAGACAAATTGAGAACACTGGGGCTGTTGAGCCTGGAGAAGAGAAGCTGCATGGAGACCTCAAGAGCAGCCTCCAGTATCCAAAGAGGGCTATAAGGATGCTGGAGAGGAACTCTTCATCAGGGACTGTAGTGATAGGACAAGGGGTGATGGGTTTAAACTGAAACATGGGAAGTTCAGGTTATATGTAAGGAAGAAGTTCTTTATTGTGAGGGTGTTGAGGCACTGAGTGGTTTGTCCAGAGAAGTGGTAAATGCCCTGTCCCTGTCAGTGTTCAAGGTCAGGTTAGATGGAGCTTTGAGTGACATGGATTAGTGGAAGTTGTCCTTAACTATTATAGAATCATAGAATCGTTAGGGTTGGAAAGGACCTTCAGATCATCCAGTTCCAATTCCCGGGCCATAAGCAGGGACACCCCACACTAAACCATGCCTCCCAAGGCTTTGGCAACCTGGCCTTGAACACTGCCAGGGATGGAGCACTCACAACTTCCCTGGGCAACCCATTCCAGTGCCTCAGCACCCTCACAGTAAAGAACTTCCTCCTTATACCCAATCTAAACTTCCCCTGCTTAAGTTTTAACCCCTTGTCCTATCACTACAGGGTATAATGCATAAAGCACTCCTGAAATAACAACTTAATCTTCAGCAGCTCCATCAGTCCTGCTCCCAGGCTCCAGTCACTCCTGTTACTGGGAAGAGGTAATAAAACCCCAGCCACCACCACCAAATCCCTGGTGCTGAGGAGGGCTGGGGGCTGCCTCCAAGTTAATTGCATGCACAAAACCAGCTCTTAGGCTTTCTGAAGCCTTCTGAAGAGAATTAAAAGGGAATTAAGTTGCTCACTTCAGCTCAGTCAGTGCAAATAAACCTTCAGCTATTGGATTAGCAACGGCAGAGCAGGAGCGGCAGCTGCTGGAATTTCTTTCTTTCTGGTTTTGTTATTTTTTTTTCCCCTTTTCTTTTTAATACTTGTCATTCAGGGCAATTGAGTGTCAAACCAGCCTGGATCTTCTCCAAGAAATCTCTGCTTTTGCAGCCATGATACTACTGCTTCCATTCCTCATGGAAATAAAGGACAAAATAACCCCCAACCCAAAACCCTAATCCCAGGTCACACTGGTACCTTGCATCCCCATGAGAAGCCTATGCAGAGCTCGTTTTTCGTATAACACTGGACTAAGCAGGATACCGGCCACAGAAGGAGATGCTCTCCCCTCATGTGCATGTGGTTTGCTCTGCACAGTTGAGCTCATTCTGCACCCGACATGAGTGATGAGCCCAAGCAGAGAATAAACTGCCAAGTGACTGCTGCTTGCACATGGAAGTAAAGAGCAAATAAGCTTCATGAATCCATGAACCCCATGGCCCTCGAGTACCACCGCATGGGGCTGTGACATGGCAGCATTTGCAGACCAGCCTGACGGGCAGAGAAGGCAGGGAGGCAGCTGAGAGGGATGGTCCCTTCGCTGGGGTAGGTGAATGAATGTGAGCAACCTTCATCTGTGCACCCAGTGACTCCAGGTAGCAGCCAGCTGGATTGTGCCTCAGTTTCTCCAGCTGAAGAAATCCCACTTGTTTGGCCTTACAGTGCCTAAAGGGGCTCCAGGAAACCTGGAGAGGGGCTTGGGACAAGGGTCTGTAAGGACAGGACAGGGGGAATGGCTTTAACCTGCCCGAGGGGAGACTGAGCTGAGCTCTTAGGCAGAAGCTCTTCCCTGTGAGGGTGCT
>JBCJKH010023068.1:0-13083 GCA_039877255.1 Loriculus beryllinus | reverse complement strand
TTCATCTCATCATCTCATCTCAATCTCTCAATCTCAACCTTATCTCTTCTCATCATCTCCATTCCTCTTTCTAAAGGAAGTGTCTTTGCCGTGCTTCAGCTCATCATTCTAGGAGGAGGCATTGACTACTGCTGAGAGGTCTTGATCCCACACTGCTTCAGACTGAGCAATCCAGAGGACACCTAGATGCTTCACATAAAGTAACTCAAATCTGTAAATTGATCTATTGAACTCAAGTCAACTCTCATGAAGTCCAACCCCTTATATTTGGACTTATATATGGTTTTCATAACATGCAGACAGGAAAATTACTATTAAGAGATCACTAATTGAAGTACATGGAGTCTATCACGGAAGTTCATGTGCACTTTAAAGGTGCTGAGGATCTACTGTGCTGACATTTCATCCTCAGTTTGTATTAGCACCTTGAAGATGAATTTTAGTATTTCTTATGGTAAGGTGTTGAGTCTTGGCTGCAAGAATGAGGGCCACTGTAGCCAGAAGCTGCAAAAGTCAATTTGGACTTAGCATCAACCCTGCTGCTTTAGCTCTAGGACTGTGCTGTCCCAGACACACATCTGTGGCAGATTGACTGCGGGGGGAGGGGGGAGGATGTGAAGCAATTACAAGAGCACTTGAATACTTGGCGAAAGCTGCCAAACCCTCATTACTTTCCATCAAAGTCAGAAAACCCAGGTGGGATGCCATGGCCTTGCAGGCTGGTGCCTTGTCTCACATATATCTCGATGCCCAGTATCTGCATTCCTATGCTCTTGTACAAAGCAAAACCTCATTAAATACCATGTTAATTTTCCTTCTTTTATTGCTGGAAATACTAGCAACCTCTACTGACAGTAACAGTGTTTTCAAGCCTGTATGGAAGCTAACATTTAATGTTACTGTACACAGTGATTGTCCAGGGACATCTTGAAGAATTGGGTTTGGACCATTGTATAAAAGCAAGCTGGCAGATACAGTAATTAATTGACAAGTGTTTATATGTCTATGCTGCGTGACACATGCCCTCCATGGCTAACAGCTGGTTGAGATCCTTTCTGTACACAGCGAAAATTGCAGCACAGGGATATTTGTTTGAAGGCTACTGCTACAAGAGAATTCCAGTGGACATGATTTACAAAAAGGATAAAGGAGAAACTTTGAGTAAGCACGAGGTTTTCAGTGAGTGCAATAAGAAGAGAACATGTTTGTATTTAGAATATTAATTATTAACTGGAAGGAAATTTTATAGCAACATTTACCACATGCATGAGGAATGACTAAATAATTTTCCTACTGGCATATGAAACAGTGCCTTCCCTCTCTCTGCCACCATGCCCCATACACATCTTCATCTCCCATAGATACTTCAGTAGAACTTTCACTATGAAGAAACCTCTAACATTTTCGTGAGTTGAGGGATGCTGAGAATGGACTAATGCATTAATGCATTCGAGGCAAATGATCACCTCCTGCTGCTACATAACAGCCGAAACGTTTATTGTTGGAGCAGAAAACACTGATCCTCTGACAGTGCTGTGCTATGACGTTATCTCAAATGACTGAGATAGTTCCATCTGATGACTGTGGGTACATTACTGTGACAGTTGCTCTTTTTTTTTCTTTCTTAGGATAGTAGTGTTCATTCTTAAAAATACCGTATTTGCTTCCATAACAGTACTGGTTTCCCCAAACCAGATTTTAACCTTAAAATCTGCATGGATTGTGAATCTCTTTTGTCAGGAATATGGCTGTTATTTACGCATACTGACTATACAAACAGACAAAAATGAAATACTGTCTAAAAATCCTGGATTAGGAAGATGTTACTGCCCTTATTCACTTAGAATTCTCAAGTGCCAAAGCCTGGCTCACTTCCATATGTCTGCTAATTTGCTTCATGTATCTCTGAGCACCTTCTACCCTGAAAAGTGCAACCCTCCCTCTCTGAGACACTATTTCGCACCTTAGTTGTTGTCAAAAAGACTCTGCAAGCAGCACTTAACAGCATAAAAAACCTAGTAATTGGATAATACACATAAGAGAGAGAGCGTTTGCAGAGTTGCTTGGCTAATTGTTGGCAGGCTCATCACACTGGTAAAGCACCCAAAGGGTCTTTCCTGGCCAGGAGGGGAAGGGTTAATCCCCACTGCTACCCTTGAGCCAATCCTTTATGATGATGAGGTGCCATTTCCCTGGGGTTTTTTTGCCTTAGGATTTTATAGCATTTTTTGTGTTTATCTTCTTGAATCTCTGAGCTACCTGTCACACCTGGCCCAGCAATCCTGCCTCTGTAATTTTTCCTTTCTTATCTTGCAGGTCTCTCAAGGCAGACATTCTCACAGCCGTTTTTCAGAAGTAAGTGATTTCCTGAGAACTCTAAGCCAAGATGACAAAACTGTGACATATCAGAGTTGGAACTTTAATCCTTGGAGCACAGAGCTCCTTGCCACATGCTGAAAACTGGTATAGGTTCAATATAAGGTGGGATAAGTTCTTGGAAGAGAAGCCCATGGAGAGTCACTGTATTCATAAAAACCATATTGGGTTCAGATATCTCTGAGTCTCAAATTACTAAAGCTTGCAAGAGGTACTGAGGAAATCGCATTTGCTGTATTCTTACTCTCCTCCCTAGATATCAGCAGAGAGGGACCTTTCATCTGATCCAGCATGACTACTCTCATAGTTTTGTGTACTGTTATGATTGCTCTTCAATAGAAGAAGGACTAGTTTTGAATGGCTTTTGCTGAAAAAGCCCTTCTTGTTTGGCAAAGTAATGGTCAACATGAGAGTGCCGTGGGTAGGGGGACAGCAGCTATGGCCATTCTGTTCTTGTTTGTCACTTCATTGCTCCAGCAGGGCAGCAGTTCAGGAGATGGCCTCGTATTTCTGCTTCGGGTTCATGAATATTTTGGGGGCTGAGATGGTGGTCCCAAACATGTGAATTCTCTAAGATCACCATGGACACAGACTGGACCCATCCCCTTGCCTCTGTCCACTTTGGCACTTCCATTCATTCTCCCAGGTGATCACAGAAAGAAAACTCCAAATTATAAGTGATAATGGGAGAGTATTTTGTCGAAAGGACCTTATTATCAGTGGAGTATACATTTGTATGTAGTGAAATAATTTTTTTTGAAACATCTGATCTTGATGTTGATTTTGTATTTCATACATGACTCCTACCACCAGACTATCAATACCTGGTCTAACATCTCCTCACCACTTTTTCTTCCCCTAGTAACCTAAAGGCCTCCATTTCCTGACCACTGTAACCAGTGTTCCTCATGCACAAATATAACTCATCATAGAGATCCCTTGAAATGCTAGCGACAATTTTTTTAAATGACAAAATATGCCACGGAACAGAACTTTGAACTCTGTTGGCTATAATGTCCAGCTATTTACAGTTATCTGCAGCCTGGTTACATCTTGTTAGAAAGATGCATCATAAATATTGTATTTAATATGTACAATATATTGTAGGTATAGTATATAATGTATATATATTGTATGTATGGGCACATCTTGGTAGAAGGAAATAAATTAGAGAAGTAGGAAGAAATAACTCCAAGAGGTAGGAGGAAATTTCAGGTTCTGTGGGCTTGACTGTCAAATCTTTGTATCTCCAGTCTCAGTAAAAATGTTACTCCTACACTTTTTCTTTCCTCAGAGGTCTGTGCTTCTCTCAGATCAGACAGCACTGCTGACATTTCTAATTATTCTCAATGGAAGAGGTTTTTCAGGGTCTACCCACTGTGCTGGGTGTTCCTTAACAGGAGAGGGAACACATGAAAAACAGGGTAGGGTGTCATAGTGTAAGTGAAATACCAGGGCACTACAGGTAGGTGTGAAAAGAAAGGTCAGCAGAGCTAATGATGTTTGCCAATTTTTTCTGTAGGATTCGGCATTCCTACTAGTTAGCTAAACTTCAGGGAAAACACAAGACACCTCCAGGCTATAGTAGCTCTCTTGGTTTCTAAATTGCCGTTCTTGTGCCCTATGGTAGGTTTATACAGCAAAGTGGATCTGTCAGCAGGGGTGGGTCTACCCACCACCATGCTCTCACTGTTGCCTCTGAAGGAATCTGTGAGTTCTCATGAGCTGTGTAAGCTGGTGCATAAAATTCTGGGGGAACATCGAAGCCTTTGTCTGCAAAATGTGTTGCGGTGCCATAGTCAGTTCCTTGTGACAGAGGAAAATGACTTGTGAGTGTAGAGGAAAGGACATCGGATTGAAGCTACTGGCCCAGCCAGGGAGGCAGAAAAGCCATGAGTGTGGAGCAGGGCAGTGCTGATATTGACTGCCCTCGTAGTGACCAAGACACAGATTTGGTTCTCACCGCACAAAGCACCTGACTACCAATGGAGACAACAGCTGCTGTCGGTCAAGGTTTTTCTCAGTGCTTGCAGATGGGCTGTGGGGGGCACCTCTAATGTTTTAGTATGTAGAATAAGGCAGGTGACAGGGTCCATGTCTGATGGTACATTGTTTCCCTCTCATTAGGCTAAGTTCCAGGGTGTGAGTAGTGTTTCTTTACATCACTAAAGAATTGTGAAGATACATACTACAATCAGTTTGTGAGCCATTCAGATTCTGTGGCAATGCAGGTCTGAAGTAATTTGTTACATGGTAATGTGCATAAGTATCACGGTATTCCTGCAAAAGCAGGTCTTCCAGCCCATTGTTTTGTGTCTATGGGGAAACACCTGCAAAGATAGGCTGCTGAGATAAAGCTGAAAGTCTTGTGCTTCCAAGAGAACTGTATGTTGTCTGCTATTGTTTGACCAGCTCACTTTAAAAAATAGAACAGAATAGAATAGTTCAGTTGGAAGGAATTTTCTATCAGATTTTTACTACTGCATCGTTACCATTGGCAGGTGACACTTGGTTTATGTGCAAATCAAAGTGTGATGTTACTACTCAGTGTAGGTGATCACCTACCAATTTCACAGCTAACATAATAACCTAACAGAAAATCAGCTTTGTTGTAAAATCTCTGACACTTCTTGCCAACAACTGTTGCTGAAACACCTGGAGAGTGACTTTCTCTCAAGTACTTATGCTTGTCATGTTCAGATGGAAACCAGAAGGGATGAAAATCATGTCTGGGCTTTCCACATGTAGGTGAGGGTGAAATTTGAAGTCACCTGTCTTGAAGGAGCTCACTAACACTTTCACTTTACTGTTATTCAAGGAAAGTTGCTAATACTTGGTGCATGGGCCAAAAGAGAGTTAAGCTCTCTTTCCTGGATTTGTGCTGTTTCTGCCATTCTTTCCTGCCTTCTCACTGAACTGGATGTGTGATTGACAGGCGTGCATTAAGCAGATGTGTTGAGTAAGATGACCCCATTTTCCTGACTTAGAATCATGTCCTTGGTGCTTAAAATGGGAAAGGCAGTAGCCTTTAGAAATGAAAGACTGGATACATGGGGTTGAAGATGTCTATACCTAAGATTCATACACTGAACACTTAACATTGTTGACTCAGGCTCTCTTCCTTTCCAGTGCAGACTTGTTGAACGTGGTGTAATGTGGGATTTTGAAGTATGAGGTGGTTTGCAGATGCATGTTGTATATGGCATGTGAGGTTAGTGTGTGTAACAGTCTCCTTTGGTATGGTTGGCCCAGGATATGCTTTTCTGCTTCCCTCTGCTGTGTTGATCGTACATTTTATGGCCTGATTTGTCTGCCCCAGATTTCCACCTTCCATTATGGGACTTTTTCTCTCCCTTTATAGTATTTCAAACTTTTTTCAGTTCAGCAAACAGTTTGTTCCCCCCTCTGTCCTTCAAATAAAGTTTTCTTTGGCAATCCCTGTCAGGATAAATTCAATAACTCTTTAACTCAGAAGGATCCCCAAGGAGGAAGCCGAGAGTCAAATGCTACAATTATTCACATTTTGGTGAGAAGAATCAGACTTCTCAGGAATCATTTCAAACAAAGTGGTAACAGTTTATTCCTGCTGGATGGAAGCAGGAAGTGTGCTGGAGGGAACCTGACAGCCTCCTGAGCACCATCAGGAAGCATAAAATGGATGGGCAAGGAAAGGAAGAGGGAGAGGCATTAATGAAGAAAAATGTCTCATTTCCTCCCTCAAACTAATTGGAAAAATGTGTTAGTGGTTGTGGCACTGTTAATTTCTCAAGGTGGTAATAGCTGCAGCGTGTCCTGGAGTGGGACTGGTCACAGGTTGGACCTCTACTCAGACTGGCTGTGATTAGTGCAAACGATGGCAGTTTGGCTTGTGATATAAATGTACACAAACAAACATGTATATAAACACACCTACATACACGTGTGTAAGGTGGGCTGGTTGGTTTTTTTCACTCAGGATCTATGCCTCATTTCTAGTAATTTTTGACTAAGCATACATTTCCAGAATAAGAATAATAGAATATAGCTGAAAACATCTTTTGTTTCCATTTTTTCTTTTGTGAGGTTATCTTGCTGCAGGAAAATGTAGGGAGGTGTGAAGGGAGAACAGAAGGGGTTTCACCATATAGGTCGCTATTTTAGAATAAGAATGGGATTGCTTATAAATACTGGTGCAAGTTCTGGGCAAAAAATGGATTTCCTTTGGCACATCAAGTCATACTCACATGACCCACCCTCTGTAATCTTACAGCAATGTTGATTAAGCCTCTTTACATTTCCCCTACGAGAAGGACCAGCCCAAATTCAGATGTCAGTTACCTGCTTAGCTGAAATCTTTTCATGGACTCTGTGCCAACAAAAATGTTTAGTGTAACCCCTCTTTGTCATAGGCTCTGGCCCTGAAATATCACCTCTTCTAGGCCAGGGGAGAGGTACAGGGCAGGAGTCAGTTTTTGATGGTTGGAGCTGAAAGGGTGTTTTCTATTCACTGGAGAGTTATCCTCCTGGGTGTTTCGTACAACCCCTTTATGTTGCCTCAGTGTCACAGGTCTCTTGCAAAAGATGGAAGAATTAGAGAGAGAGTTGAGATGCAGGGTGTGTATGTTTTTGACCGCTGTGTTATTTGGGAAAAACAATTCTCAAACTCTTATATGGAGTTTCTTATAAAAGCTTGGTTCAAAAATATTCAGTTCTGCATCAGTTCTATTTTCTGTGCAGCTGATGATAAAAGCAAAACCTACAGCTCAAATGCAATGCACAGGTTCTCTTCTGAATAAACGGATTGGCACTTGCCTTTCAGATTTGAAATACTCAGCCAATATGGAGATAACTGACTCATATTCTGTCATAATTTTCTTGGTGCCTCATCCTCCTGAAACAGATAAATGGATGTATATGTAGTTTTCTGTGTACACATGTCTTTTAGGTGAAACCTAAATATATAGATATAGATATATCTATAGATATAGATATAGAGTGACACTATTAAATGAAAAGATGAGTAATGAATTATGCCATATACCTAGAAATGTTAATATAAGGAGAGAATCTAAGATTACAGATCAGGAGGTTTAACCTGTGGAGGTTTAACAGAAGCAGCTGCGTACTGAAAATTCAGAAATCACCTACCTGGATGCTTAGCATAGTTTTGCTTTTGTTAAAGACAGAAAAGACATTTCAAGAAGAGATCAAACAGCAATTCTCTGTTGAAAACTTGGCATTCAGGAGCTAGCAACCTTTTAACATGTCTGAGCACAGCCTTTTTCTAAACTGAACTTATGTGCACGTTAGAGCATACCTTGCAATGAAGCAGCACCTTCCACTTTCCTCATTCTCTTCTGGTAAATGTGAGCACATGAACCTCAATTTGAAGCATGCAAATACAGAAAAGGATAATGACTTCTTCAAGTATCCATAGGGAAGCCATATTGTATAACATTGCATAAAGTGAATATGGAATAAAGCCCAGAAAGAAAGTGTGGATAGCTCAGCAGGTGGGAATTAGTAACTGAAACGAAGAGATTTAATTTCCAGTCCTCAGTGGCTATTTCATACAATCTAGAATAGATTTGGAGATGGAGGTAGATCTCTCCTAGAGGCCAGTGATTATGATATTATCTTGGAAGGTCAAGAGAACTGTGTTCAAACCTTTAATTGAAACCACCAGAGCATTGCCACCAGTGGCTTCTACTTTGCATTTGAGTACCAGATGTCAGTAATTTGTAAGCCATTGGAACAATTTGTCTGGACTGCTCATTTCAAGGGCAAACTTGAGAGTGGGCTGTAAACCAGCTGAATTGTCCTAGTGGTAGCAATTTCCCCCCATCTGATACCTCTTTCCCCCTCAATGTCCTTTCTGTTCTGTTTTGCCTATCATTTCCACAGCTGTATGTTTTATATTTGCTCAGATATGAAGACATTGGTTCCTGCATCCTGCATTTGCTAGGACTCACTAACTAGGTCTTCACTTTTACGGACAGCAGCAATGAGATCACTATTCTGTGATCCAGGTTCAGCCAGCCATCAACCAGCAAGTTCGAATGTGGTGTTGGGAAGCTTTCATGGATGTTTGGGAGAGTTTGACCATTACACATTCTTCGACAAGCTGCACAGTTAATCTTTGCAGGCTGCACAATTCCTCTTTGCCCACTGAAGCATCCGTCTGCATGGCAAATGCAATGATTAGGATGGACAGAGATGGTGACACATCTTTGGGGAGATCAGAGTTGTTTGGCTTCACAATCATTGTTTCCTTTTTCTTTCTGTTATGTGGTGAAACACCACCTAAACCATACTCCCTCACGGAGACCTCACTTCTCTTTGCATGTGCAGATCACCTTCAATGCAATGACAGTGTTAGCCCGAAAACACTCTTTCTACATGTAATTATATAATAAATAGATAAATAAAAAATTAGGCCAGATCAGAAAGGAGGGGTACACCAGTGCTATTGTTGGTTTGGATTTTTTCTCAAAGCTATTTATCTCTTGATTGCATATTTCAATGTTAATTCTACCATTTATGATTTGCTACAAGCCCACCTTTCTTGTGCAGACAGCTGGCAGATTCTGTCTGGGCATATTGTATGACACATGCTAGTGGTCCTGCCTGCTACAGGCAGCATACATGCACAGAATTACTCTGCTTCCATTTAAGGGCAAAGTTTGGAGAGTGAAAAGTATGGGAATAGCCATTATTCAAGTGTATATGACATTTGATGTTAATTTAATTTTCTCTCACGTATTGCACAGCAGAACAACGGAAAATATCAAGACTTTCCCTGAGGTGACTGTCTTTCTGATATAGAAGAAATATAACATATACATTTAAGCAAAAAAAAGGCATGTATTTTTTAATTCTAATCTCAGCAAGTACTTGTACAGAGAAAAAAGGAGGATAATGATTATGGGAAGGAAGAGAGTTGTTTTATTTATGCTGGCACTAACTTAAATTAGGGTGGGTAAAATATGGCAATTTGTTTCTCAGACTACTCATAACTTTATGCATCTTTCCTTACTCAATTGAAGTACAGAACATCTAGAAGATGATTCTGTCTTGCACAAAACTGATTTCAAGTGTAGCTGGCGAGACATCAATGCAACACTTAGCTGGCTGTGAGAAGTAGCAGAGGTTCTGAGATCCTGTCAGTATTTAAGAGGGCAAAGTGCTAAAAGAAAAATCAGTGAAATTCTCAGATTCATTATGACCCATAAGCTGCCTGCCAGAAATTAAATGCCTGGTGGACGTCAGCAGAGTGTGTTGGTGTGTGAGTGTGTGTGTGATGGAAGTTGGAAATGCGTTTCTGTGTGTACAAGTGGAAGAAGGAAAGTAGAAATTGAAATTTCAGTCATAAATTCTCCTCTGTTGCCATGTTCAGGATGAGAGGTAGGAAGGACAATCCATACAGAGTAGAATGCTGTCTTCTTTAATTTTGAACAGGATTTTTCTTAGTATGTTTCAGGGTGAGTTATAGTAAAAACATCATTACCTGATATGTAGGTTTTAATATTGATTCTCCTTTATTCCTTCAGAAATGCAAAAATCACACCCTCATATGCCAATTCCTTCATCAAAACTATCCCCACAGTGCACAGAGAGGGAGCAATTTGTCCATTCAGAAGCAGCTGTTCCTTGCAGAGATGGAGTCAGAGCTTTATCTGCAGTACTCCAGCCTGTCCTTTCTGCAGAGCTGGAGCAGCAAGGCCCCCCCATGAGCATCAAAGATGACATTTCTGCCAGCATATGCATCTTTGGGTACCACTAGTAGACGCTGTTTTACACACACGAGTTATTGCATAACCACAGCTGGGAAGTGAAAAGATAAGACCTGCACAGTGCGGAAATCTGGTCCCAGTTATGGGATCCCTTCTGTTCATCACTCCTGGTCAGTCATATGTAGGCTACAATAAGATGTTATGCATAGGGTGTGTATAGAGTATTTTCATTAGGGAACATACCTTCCATACCCTCTTATTCTCTGTCCAGAGCTTCTTAGAGCAATGGGAGAGATAGGAGATCCCATCTCTACTACTGATAGAGCAGCTCTGCTGTCAGCAAATTAAATACTTCCCCTGTCCCTGTATAATTATCTCTATCTTGAGTGCTGGCCAGCACTACTCATCTTCATTTCAGTAACGGGACAGGCTGGAACTGGGAATGGCAGAATTCATTTATCACATTTTAATAGAGAGGCAGCTCAGGAAAGGAAGGACTAATGAGATAATTCTGAAGAGATTAGCTAGCTTCTATCACAGGGTTGTCTCCTGTGAGGTGGCTGCAGTGATGACAGATGCCATAGAATATGGCATCTGTCCCCATATGGCATATCCCCATGCTCCCTCCCTGCTTCTTCTCTTCTCCCTCTGGGCACTACCCTCCAGTGTATCATCACCCCTGATTGTTTCCCTGTCGCTACAGTGGAGAACCCCTCATGGGCCATGCTGATGTCCAGCTCATATATCTTCCTAAGCTCAGCATGTAAAGCATCTGGGGTGTGTGGCATGTCTTAAGCAATGAAGAGTACATAGATGAGACTGGCAAGACATGTCCCACCCATTGGGGGATACACAGAAGAGCTATTTTCTGCCTGATTTCAGAAAGCAGACCCAGTAGTCCCAGCAGCTCTGCTGACTCAGTGTTCACTCAGGATCTATTTGCAATTGCTCAAAAGTCATTATTGAAGACTTGGCTCAGAAAGGCACTAAAGCACTTTAGAAAAGTAAGATTTCCCCCCTCCGCCCCCCCGCCCTCCATACAGTAAACCACGTGGGATAACACTTATGCTAAGTAGGTGGTTAAGGCTTGTTACCTTTGAAACTACAAGAGGGTGCTCTTGTTCTGTATTGAATCAGGACACAAGAGTGGGTTTCCTTCAGAAGAGTCTTCTACCACCTTATTTATGTACACTCAGGTATTTTTACCTAGAAAGGGTTTGTGTTTTGTTTTTTTTTTGTCTTTTTGCTGACACATTGTTGTCTTCGAACATTTCCTGAACTTTTCTTTAAACGGAAAAATGGAAAAAAAAAAGGTTCTTGTATCCATCGAAAACAGCAAATTCAGCTCAAACGTCACAAGTGTCAGATGTGACACTTGAGTCTGCTTCAGAAAGTCCTAAATTAGACAGCCAAAACAGTCCCCAGCTGTGCTGCAGCTTGCTTACCTAAATCCCAGTCTTTCAACATACATCTTCTACGTGCTTATCTTATATCATAAAATGTATTACAGCACCACAGCTTGCACTCTCTTTCCCAGCCCATAAGGCATCATATAGAGCTCTTCAGTGGTTAAAGTGAAGAGACTTTTGTGTCTATAGACAGAGTAAACAGCTCCTGACAAAATGGCCTAATCATCTTTAAAGTCATTAGCTTTAACTCTGTATCAATCATTCCATATTGCTGAGCTAATAATACCTAATTATAAGCTGCTCCTGGTGTTAGAACTACTAACTGTTTTCCATTTAAATGCAGATGTTCCCTGACCTTCTGCTTCCTGAGGAAAAGGAGATAACTCCTTCTCAAAGTCAAAGGGACTTTGGCACCAGGGGGCGTTTTCACCCCATGGAGGGATGCCGGGTTCTCCTAGGAAGAGCAGGTATTTGGAAAAGACTGGACAAGTCAGACGGGACACAGTTCCTAGAGTTAATTACTACTGCAAACACATCACTGTAAGTGCGGTGGTAATTGTGATGATATTACAGTAACTTGCTCACTATCTTTCAATGCAAGCCAGTGGTTGAGTGATCAGCATGCAGTGGGTCATTGCAGTGGAGCAGAGGAAAGGCAAAACATATTCTGCCTGAAGTCTTGAAGTAGCTGGGACTGAGCTTGTGTTTTAAATGCAATCAGATAATTATTACACATAGATCTTGCAAAATCAGTTTAGGAAGAGATCATTTGGGTCAAAAGAGTGGAAAATAGATGAGTGGAAACAAGTGATTATAGGGAGGTTTGTAGTAAAACTTTAGTTTGTTTTATTCTCATGTACGTTCATCTTGCAACACTGGAGAGTTAAAAATAATTTTAAACAGGTAACTTCTTGAAGACAATAATTTGACTTTTCACATTGTTTTAATAAGCAAATGAGAAAACTTTGGATGAGGAGACTTTCTTATTTTTCTTTGTGGGCATTTGTAAGCTCTGGACTCAACACACAAATATATTAGCCTTTGTTTAGTGTTAATCTGGAGCATAAGACTGCATAAGACTGGTTCGGTTAATGAAAGAAATTCATTTCTTCTGTTATCTGGCCTTTGAAAAAGTAATTAAATGCGCCTGATTGTTTATACTTCTTTCTGAAAATGATTCCGTCAGTAAATTTACTTTATTTCTTTGCAGTATTTTTCCTTGTGAGTTTAATTTTTGCTATACCAATATTGTAAATAATAGGGAAATAACATTTTTGGAAAAATGATCATAATCCTCAATTGGTTTTGTTACTTCAGTTTAAGGAGGGAAAAGAGTGTTTCTAACTTCACCATTTATATTAAATTAAAAAAAATTTAAAAATCAATTAAATCTATTAAATATAATGAGCTACTGTAAAAAACCTGCAGGTAAGTATATAGAATCATAGAATAGTTAGGGTTGGAAAGGAACTTGAGATCATCTAGTTCCAACTCCCCTGCCATGGGCAAGGACACCTCACACTAAACCATGTCACCCAAGGCTCTGTCCAACCTGGCCTTGAACACAGCCAGGGATGGAGCATTCA
>JBCJKH010023067.1:27849-40172 GCA_039877255.1 Loriculus beryllinus | reverse complement strand
TCACGCTCCTTTTGATGCAGCCCAGGATATGGTTGCTTTCTGGGCTGCGAGTGCACAATGAATCCGGCTCATGTGCAGCTTCTCATTGACCAAACGATGAGAAACTGGTTTCTCATGGACATACAGCTCCTGTCACTCAGATTACAGCTGTCTCCAACCCTACACATATTTGCACAAGAAAAGGCTGAAGGCTGAGGTGGAGGAGGAAGGGAACGGCTGTGCAGAGAGTAATATGCTGCTCTATCAAAGAGACTAGGTGAAAGGCAGGACAGGTTTTACAATGCCATTTCAGGCATCCCAAAGCACCTCTCAGGAGAACCAAGAGGTGAAGAGCACATTACTCACTCTGTGTGTGTGTAGCAGTAGTGAAGAGCACATCACCTCTACCTCAGAAGAAGGCAAGGCACAAGAAAGAGCTCTTGCTTTCCTGGCTCATGATTTCTTGCTTATGCTGCTTCTGAGACAGTGGCCCCACACAATGCTTCAGGAATAGAACAGGCCACTTGACCCCAGCCTCAGCCTCATTTATTGCCCTGGGTTCCAGTTCGTTGTTGTGAAAGAGCTGGACAAGGCAGACCTGGCAGCTCAGCCTGGGACACCCTTGGGCCCTTCAGGTACTGTGGCCATCCACAGGTAAGCCCTGCCCTGGGCACTCTCTCAGCGTGCTCTGCCTTTCCTTTCCCAGCAGCACCAACACCCTCCTCTTCTTCTGCGTCCCAAGGCTACCACCTTGGCTGGGTTGAGGGATAAGCAGCAGAGAAAGCAAGTGCTTTGCACCCATGAGAAGGTGTTTCCGTGTAAGCTGTCAATATACCGAGTTGTACTGACACACAGCTCTGGCACAAACGCACACAGCTGTAACCTACACACAACAAAACTCCAGACAAGCATACACTGATGATGGGAGCTGGGGTAGTGGCAAGAGAGCAGGTTTCTGGCCACCAACAGCAGAAATTTGGGTTAATCTTTTATGCAAACAAAGTTTCCTTTTTAATTTAAAGTGCTCTCTCATCCTTCTGCCTTCCTACTCTAAACCAAACATCCTTCTACCTACTGGAGACTCACTGCCAGTCAATAAGATGAAAAAAACATTTCTCTTGCAACGTCACAAAGCCCCAGCCATTCTGGGGCAATTGCATGTGTGTAATTTTCCAGGTGGCAGTGATAAGCAGCCTATGTGTACAGAAGAATAAACAGCATGGCTTTTAGATAGTGCTCCAATTGCCCTGGATTATTTCCGCAACACCTGTACAGGCCCTTAAACAAAGCCTGTGGCTGACTCCAAGTGGAACAGGGCATTTGATGCTGTCAAGACAACCAAATGCCAAGCAAAGAATTTAGAAAGTGTCTGCAAACAACACTGGAGTTGTTAGGATATTTAAAAGTGTCTTGAGCAGCTATAGCCAGCTAAAGTACATACAAGGGAAGAGCAATTAATTCACAGTGGTCCACACTACTAGTTTATAACACACACAAACTGGAGAAGCAGGTGCCTAAATGCCATGCTCCTAGCTTACTCCTGAAGCCCAGGTAAAAGATTTTCAGTTCCTACCAGACACAGTAGAAAAAACCCAATGATTTACTGCAGTGGCTGTGGTGTCAGGTAACTCCATTACAAAGGGTTATTTTCTCTTATCCATTGACAAACAAAATGAAGAGCCCTTCCTCTAAGTAAGCATAGAAAAAAGCCCAGTTCCAAGGCAGCTGCTTCCTTCCTAGTGTGTTCTTGGATATATTTCAATTTTCACATTTAGTGGTACATAAGTTCCTCTTACCTCAAATAAGAATTTTACAGATTCCTCAGACTACTCATGCTCTTCCTAAAGCCAATAGGAGTTTTGTTGATGGTCAGTAGGAGAACTAGCTCCAGTGCAGACCCTGATCCAGCGTACAGGCATCAGAAAGGTGAAGTACATAGGAAAACAGTGTACCTCCCTCCACACCTCTGCTTTAGCAAAAGACACAGAAAGGGCATATATAGAGGTGAGTCCTGCTTCTGGGCTTGGCAGAGACCCTATGTTTGCTGTATGAACCTAATGCACCCATATGAGGTGTCAGACAGCAATATGTATGCCTGAGCTAGAGAAAAAGGGCTAGAAGGAGCTCCTAGGTTCATGAAGCTGAGCTCCTCGCTGCCACAAGCACTGTATCTTCATTCCCAGTGTGAATTTTCAGACAGGACCTTCCCCTTGCACCCCAGCCCTGTGACACCACACATCACACGGTGGCTAGGCTGCTGTGTGTGCGGGAGCTGAATTTTCACCATACATGCACTTTTCAGAGCCCTTAAGATTTTCATGTGTCCCTGAAAAGTCTCCAAGTTCCCTGGCAGTCTTGTTCCCTAGCCTTAAACCTTAGCTACATAAGGTTGTACCCCTGTTGCTCCTGCAGCCAGGCCTGTGATCCCCTCTGATCCCTCTTGAAATCATCCTTAATTGCCAGTTTCCTACAGTGGACCCCCTTCACAGCCTGCCCCATGCCAAGGACTCTGTTCTCCCTCATCTCTCTGCTACACACCTGAATCTCTCTGTTCCTCACATCTCGAGCCTCTCTGTTCCTCACGTCTCCAGTCACTCACAGTCACCCAGTATGCTCCTTCCCCAGCAACCTTCTGCACTTCAGACTTCTTCCTTCCCTGTTACCTGCTGAGCATTTGGCTGCAGTGCTAGCTCCACAGCCAACAGGTGATCCAAAAGAGGTGAGAAGAAAGCAAGACCTGTGACATGGAAGCCTATTTACTTCCTCTCTCCGCTTGTACTGTCCTATGGGACTGATTGGTACCAGAAAGGTGCAGGCATGGGGCACCATCTAGACACAGCTCATATCTCTTCTATGAATTACAAGAAGGAAAAACTTATGGAGTGGTTGTGGGTAATGTCCAAAAACCGGCCCTGGTGATGTTCTTCAGCCGGTGTTGCACCTCAGGTAGTCCTTTAAAGGCTGGATCTGAAGCAGTACGCAGCAGCTTGGGGACCACTCTGTGCATAGGCATGAATGCAAAGGTCACAAGAGCTGCAGAGGCTCTCGCAGTCGTGCACGAAGGCTGGCTGTACCAGCTCAGCCAGGAACAGCTCACAAGGAGCAGACAGCAGAGCCAAAGAGCCTGTAAAAATAAAATCAGCCCAAAGGCTTGAAAGGAGACAAATTTCTTACAAACCGCACTTTTTCTGCAGTGCTAACAAATCGTGCTTGAGAAATCCACCTCTTCTTACAGAGAAATTCACCCGACTTGCTCCTGCTCTGGAGAAATGCTTCTGAGCCCAAAGTGAGTGCAAACAGATGTGCGTATGTCAGAGCCTGTGAAAAGCTAGAGAATCTTTATGGGAAATGGCAGCCCCACAGAAACATACCCAAGATTGACTTTGAAACTTAGTCACGACAAGTCTGACCTGAACACCAGGAATGGTGTCAAGGGGATGACTTTCATGAAGTATCCAGGCAGCTCACCCATTCCACCATTCAGTGTCCCTGCTACCTTACCTTCCCAAGGGCTAGTGGCTCTGATCCTCCCTGACTGGCGCTAAAACCTCTGCTTCCACTCCTAGGATGTAGCCCAGCATTTTTGCTTTAGCATTCTGTAGTGCAACAACAATGTAATATTGAAGAGGAGCATGAAATTAAATGTGGGCTCAAGCTACGTCTCCCCAGGAGCACTGCACAGGTTCATTATTCATTTTCATATTTAATTCATTCCAAAACTCCATTTGTGGATCCTGTGATGTGTGCTGACCCGGTGCAGCACAGAATCAAGGATTCTCACCACAGGATGGGAAGAGCTTGAAGAGCACTCTTCCACTTTCTGGGTGTCTTGAACATAACTGTGAGGCACATGCCTGGGTTCCCATGGCTCTGCAGCTTGGGCCTGTGATCTGGAGTTAAAGGTCTGTCTTGGTGCTCCTTGGGCTCATTTTTCAGAAGGGATAAGCACCAAACTGAAGTTTTTGGGAGCTGAGCTTTGAAATTATAAGTATTATTTGGTGATGGATAGTGTGAAAAATGAGGCATATCTTCAACTGTGTCTCCCAAGCTTTTTAATTTCTCACCTTAATCTATCTCAGTTTCACCTAATCAAATCTACCTTACCTTAAAAGCTAGCTCAGTTTGCCATCAGCGATACACATCACTCCCACTGAAGACAGGGTGTTACGCACAGAAACTCATGAGGCATTCCCAGGTGATAGAGATGAGCAGCAATGATAATAAAGAAATGAGAAAATAATTTCTTCTCTGAAGCAGGGTTTGAACAGCATGCGGTAAATTCACAAGTGGAACAGCCAAGGAAAACCAATCTTGCCCCATTACTCAACAAGTTAGTACTGCACATTGCATACACTGAATGAGGCAATGAAAAAGGAAAAAGCAGAATATATGATCAGGTAATCAGCAGTTTGCAAAAAAGACTGAATTGAAGTGGCACAGGACTCCTTAATCCTGGTCTTTCCTATCTCTGGCTGCTTGACTCTGCAGCCTTAGTGTTCTTTGAAAAGAGATTTTGGGTTATAAATGAGTATTATATTACAGGAATACCCTAATTTCCCCCTTATAAGGTAAGGGTGAGATAAGATGCACCATTACAGGCACAGCATCTGATCCAGCAAGTTTACAGTCTGAAGAGACTAGTATAGAAGGAAGAGGATATAGGGGAAAAAAATAAGCTTAAATACATATTGTTGTGTGTGTGCATATATATATACACATGCACATACACAAAAATGCATGCATATATACATATATGTTACGTATGTACTCATTTAGATATGTATATGCATGGGTATCTGCAGAATATATATAATTATTTGTGTATATGACTTGAGTATTTATGGAAGCACTGCCTTTCCCCAGCTGCCTCGTAGCCTTGCTAACATACAGTGTCTGGTTTTCCTGCTGGCGTCATAGCACCAGCGAGCTGCAAGGAGCATATCAAAGACATAGCCTTCCAGATTCACAGCGAGCTGTTCCACGCATAAGGTCAATTGCGGTGATACTGCAAAAAGTGTATGTGAAAGGAACGGGCCAATTTTCTGAAAGCTTCTAGAAAATGACATTTATAATTAGGTTTGTCTGAAAATGTTTTGAAGAAGCATTTCAACGGGAAATGATTTTTAAATTTCTTCTACTTACTTGTCTTTTTGTAGAAATCATTCATTTTGATTACTCAGTTTTGAAGGAGAGAGAGCAAACTCTGATTTTTTGGTTTCCAAAATGATTTGTGTGTGCATCACATGAAAACTCAATGTATGAGTTTTAACATAAACACTTTTCCACTGTGAGGGTGAACAAGCACTGGTGCAGGCTGCCCAGGGAATTTGTAGTCTCCATCCTTGGAGACATTCAAAACCTGCCTGGACACAGTACTGGACAGCTGGCTGTAAATGCCCCTACTTGAGCAGGTTGGACCAGATAACCTCTAGAAATCCCTTCCAACCTCAACTACTCTGTGATTCTGTTCATTTAGGCTAAATATAGACCTCTCGTGATTTAGATTTCTAATTTATCATTTGCTCTCATCTGCAAAAGGCAAAAGTGGTGCTCAGTAGTTTTCAGTTATTTTTGGGTCATTAAACTCTAAGTGTTTTCCAGTGGAAATACAGATTCATCTAGAGTGAAATGAAACATAATCACAGGAAGTGCAATTTTCTCACTCATGGCTTACTGAATCTCCTTATTCTGGGTCAGAGGACCCCAGAAGGGCTCCAAAGACCCCAGTAATGTAATTTTTATCATTAATAACTATTTATTGTCTTGGAAGGACTGTGAGCTCTGTGAGGCACATTCAAATGGTTACCAGTGAGTAATATTTATCATACGTTCATATTGAGACACATGCACTACTCCCATCCTTCAGGTCCTAATAGAGATGTCCTGTAAACACCTGTGGGCTATTCTTAGGACATGTATTTCCATGTCAGTCTCACACACAGCAGCCCTTGCTTCTAACCTCCAGTGTAGTTTGTTTCTGGAGTTTCGTTGATTCATTTTTGAAGTGAACAATTACCTATTTCAACCAACCTTACCAAACCCAACATGAGGGTTTACAAGAGCACTGAACGTACCAGGAAACCCACACAAACACTCTTTTGCTTTCTCAAATGCCTTCTTTTGCTGTGTACAGACTAACAAATCAAAGCGCCTACAGTGGTGACTAATGCCTCCCTTGAAGAAAAAGATCTGCTGTACTTAGCAAACCTGCCTTTCTTCATACTCACCAGTGTAAATAAAGACTAATTTAACTGAAATCAGTGGTTACACCAGTGACAAACCGGGGTGTAGTAGGACCTGATTCAAGCCCACAGGGGTGAATATACAGTTGTTGAGAAGTGTGCATATCTCAGGCTGACCTCTCAGCTTTCAAAAACACTGTGAAGCCTTGAAATTGTGTATTGCATCTGTACCAGCTAAACTCAGGTCTTTGAAATACCCCTTCTCATTCTGACCCAAAAGGGAAGAGAAAAATTACGTTGTTGTCTTTATTTTGTTATTAAGTTAGCACTTCTCTACATATTAATAGCATTCAAAGTGCCCACCCTTCCTTCTGGGCCTGCTATGCAGGTATGACTGAAAAAGGAATGTTTTTTCAGAGGAGGAAACTCATGGACCTATGAATCTAGGAGACAGTGCTTTCCAAAACATGGTGAAAGACAAGGAAGGGACGGCTGAGAAGAGGCAATCACTCACATGCCACACTCTTCTGCGAGTCTTTGCAAATCTCTTCTTTTTCATTCAACCTTATTTCACAGCTGCACTCAGTTGCTCCAGACTTACATGAGCACAATTGTCAATCAGTGTTACAAACGGTCTAGCTTCAGTCTGCAGTTGTCTGCTCTCACACAGATTTCATACTAATACTGATGGCTCAGAGTCCCATTTTGAGCACCTTGCCATAAGTCTAAAGTTAAACACAGGGAGTTTTGTCCTATTTCTAATACAAGCTACTTCAAAAAAACATGTACTTGACTCAGGAAACTTCTACTACTCCATATTTCTTGATAAAGGTGCTTCCAAAAAAAGTGCCTATATGTGTGGCAGTGTTTGCTAGAGGCACACGGGTAAACGGGTACTCTGTGTCCTTTCGGTTGGCATTAAGATTGTAATGAATCATTGATAAAGCTAATAATGTACTCAGTTTAATCTAATATTACAGCACAGTAGCTGCACCCAATACTTACAGCACAGGAATATACAAAAGTAATTAATTTTACACTACTGAAGCTACTGCAGTTCAACCTCTCCAGGTTATGAAAGTTTGCCAAAACAAGTGATGAAAATGATCACCATAGACTACGGGGCTAAACTTTAAACAGCTGGGCCAGACTCAGTGGCACTTTAACAAAAGAGGATATAATATACATCTAATGTATCCCATGCAGCCCATAAAACAGCCATTGACACCTACATATGAAACTGAGCTCCATGGGTGCGCATTTCAGGCAGGCATTGCTGCTTCCCAAGTCTTTCATGCAGCATTATGGGTGTTTACTTTACAAGCAGACTCACTTCATTTGCAAAGTAAGAATAGAGAATACGGGCCAAAAGTAATCATAGCCTTGAAGACAGCCCCTTTGTTGGTACGTAGATTAATAGCTCTTTGATGGAGTCATGCAGTCATGGACCAGATGAAACACTGATCCACTCACTCCCTGGAATGGCAAACTAAGCATTTTCTTTTAAATTAACATTTCTCTTACTTAAATCAGAATGCTATATTCCAGCTTACTATAATACATTTAAGTAGTATCCATAACCAGACAACTCTCATCAGGTATTGTATCTTACCCAGGTGGAAAAATGTAATTGAATGCTGCATTTTCTGCCTCTTCAGAAACTGTAATGTTAACTACAACAGAAGAAGAAGGGTAGGAAAGGAGAGGACAGGAGAGGACAAGGATATGACTGCCTTGAGCTTGTGAGGCCATCAAGCCCAGTCTCCCACCACATATACTTATTTTTGGAGATGTTTCCAGCTTAGAGACACACATCACCCCACTGCCAGGCTCACTCTCAGGAGTGAGAGAAAGGAAACATCAGCTCGAGCCCCCAGCCAGCTTCTGAGGGAAACCATCCTCTTCCTACCCAAATGCCTGGCATGTCACATCTCCAGAGGAAAATCAAACAGATGGACTTGACCAAACAGGAGTTTATTGGGCAGGAAAGCTGAAGAACAGGAGAAGCTCCCCAAAGACAAGCAGTCAACCCACAGCTTGACTCTTGGGGGAGACCTGTTAGGCTGGATGGCTGCAGCTCCCCGTTGCTTCTGGCTGGATAAACAGAGATGTCCCTCTCCTCAGCCCCCTGCAAATTGCTCCGTTTTGACTCCCACTGTTCAAGCATTTGGCAGTGGCAGGGAGAGCAGTGAGTGCCCTGCTGGGGAGGAAGGCCTGCAAACAGTTTCTCACTTTCACTCCTTGCCTGTAATTTCTTACCTGAAGATTCCAAAAGCAGGTAGTGTTTCTTCTCACCCTAGTTGTGTAGGGTTGGTTTGCCTTTTGCTATCATAACAAAGGGATGTATTTCACATTAATTATGACATGGTTACTGTTCTTCCTCAGGCTATCAGGGCTCAGTGAAGCCAGACATGGTGGGACTGAGTTGGGCATCAGGTCCTAGCAAAGTCAACTGTCCCAGAAACATCTACCAGGCTCATGCGTCATGTTTACCAGCAATGCTAAGGAAGCAGAAGAGTTCAGTGGAAAAAATAGTCCAAAGGCAGATAAAACATTAAGAGAGATGGAACACCACCAGGAAACAAGAGTATTCTAGCCAACTGAAATAACACTGAACATTGGAAAATTGCTATTAATCTAGGAGATAGCCTGTCAGAGCTGAAAAACAGGGCTTTGGCACAGTCCTCCCTGGTTTTGCTACCTTTTAGTTCGATCTTTACAGCTAATCTACTTTGTTGTATTTACTTTATGAATCTTGTCCAGCTGGGTCATGGACGAGTTTTACAGAGAAAGTTCACTATGTTGATCAACACTGGGGTGAATCTTGCCAAAAAAACCCAACTCTGCTAGCAGTATATTGAGTTTTATACTGCTAGTCACTGCAGACTCTTATTTTGATCATTCTGCTTTATCACCAGGACCACTTGTTTGAACAGAGAAGATTCTTACAACCACACAACGTGGCTTTTTAGCAGTGAAATTTCTACAGTCACTATTTTATCTCTGAATTTACCATAAATTTCCATCAGCTACTTCCCTCTCTCTTTAGAGATCTATAATGATAATAACAATAATAACAGATCATAAACGATTATGAAAGGTCCTAGCCAACTCATTTCTATCCATAAAGATAGAACGTGCTTTGACTGCTGTCCCTGCTGTCCACAGTTCCCTTCATAAGTTGAAGTCTCTTCTGTTCCTGTGCTCATTTTCTTGCCATTTGGTCTGGCTTTCTTCAGCTTCTCTTCAGCTTTGTACAGAGATTAAAACAGAGAAAAAAATAATGAAGAAAAAAAGACCCAATTGCTTGAGATGATTTTTCTTCTTGGTGAGAACGTCTTCCTCTTCAGAGAGACCAATTAACATTCTCATCATCTCTCTGGACCTAATCTAAATATAAATAAAATATCAAACCCTTCCTAAAATTGTTCTTTGTTCTTCTTAACACACTCAAATTAACTTTTTGACATGATGCCAAGCAGAACTTCAATACAAAATGCACAATTCCTCCCCCTCCACATTTGCATACCTCAGTGCTGCTCCATGTGTCACTGGACACTGCTACTGTAACAACGGACACTCAGTCTTCCCCAAAAAATCCCAATAATGTGTAACAATTCAGAAATGTCCCCAAACTTTGGTGCTTTTGGGTGTCTGGATTATGATACACCATTTATGAACAGACAACAGACTCTGTCTTTAATCTAACCACACCTTTTATTGGCTTAAAGAAAGAAGCTTTTTCTGAGCACAGAACATCTCATGGAAAAATGAAGAAACTCTTCTATATAGGAACATTTGCAAGGTTCTTGCTCATTTTTGGCTAATTATGGTTATTTCCACATATAATTACCCAAATTTCTCTTGCAATCAGTGTAATTGTGCTAAGCTGTTTAAAAATCAGCCTCATTAGATTTTGCCTGGTAAAATGTACTGTTTTTCAAAACCTAAATTTTTATCTTATGTTAGCTGCCAACATGCCTTTAAAAGCAAATAGGCTTTCTTTTGTCTTCCTCCTCCCTTTCTTGTGTGCCGGTGTGAGTTTTTTTACATTCATTGCAGCTTAGCAATAGTCAGAAAATTGTCTATGCTTCCTGTAAAAAGCTATTATATGCCTCTGCAAGTTACTGTATAGTTCACTTTCATTTACAAAACTGTAAAATGTCTACTCTTTATGAGTGTGGAATCAAAAGAATATTTCAAAATGTGAATATTAAATGTTTAGGCCTGGTCTGACCCCTGCATCTCTGCCTGGCTATCCACCTTTCTTTCCAGAAAAGTTCCTTTTCTCTATGCAGTCACTTACAATGAGAAACTATAACTTGACTGCGGCTAGCACTGCTTCCTAGGACTCCCCATGCTGTTGGGATGGCATCATTAGTATATATGCTAAGAACTAGCAAAAAGTGCGGCTAGTGCTCTGGGGAAGGAAGGGCACTGGGGTGAGAGGGAAGAGTGGTGCTCTGCAGCTGCTTGAGATGAGCTGCGAATGGCCACGGCTCGGCTCCAGAAAGACATTGCCCCTCCAGTGATATGTTTAACCTCACTGGCACCCTCTGTAGTGGGAGAGCCAGATCTATCAGCTCACCAGGCCCGAGTTACACCCAAGAGGTGATAATTGTTGAAAGAGTAGCAGTAAGTGCCATGCTGAGTGTGAACATCCACTGATATGTCTCCACAATCCTCTGTCTGAAGGTTAATTTTTAGCATCATGTTTTGTTTTGGAATAAAACCTATTTGCTCATCAGTAGTAGCTACTTGAGACTCTCTTGTTTGGTTTTTTTTTTAGCTAAAATAAATCTCTTGTAGCCCTAACGACATGCCAGGATCACAATTTGTTCTAGCGAGGAAGGCATGAAACAGGAGAGGAAGATAGGTACAGAGAGAATATAATTAAATAGGACCTTGAATTTAGTATGGAACAGTGACTGAGTCATGCGAAAGGGATTGTAGCATAGAATCATAGAATAGTTAGGGTTGGAAAGGACCTTAAGATAATTTAGTTCCAACCTCCCTGCCATGGGCAGGGACACTTCACACTAAACCATGTCACCCAAGGATCTGTCCAACCTGGCCTTGAACACTGCCAGGGATGGAGCACTCACAGCTTCCTTGGGCAACCCATTCCAGTGCCTCACCACCCTAACAGTAAATTTCTTCCTTACATCCAATCTAAACCTTCCCTGTTTAAGTTTTAACTCGTTACCTGTTACCATTTTCAATATAAATGTTTCATCCTTTTTTCATTGGAAGTTTCATTCCATGTTACGGTTTTTTACATTTTTATGTTAACTATATTTTCAGTTCTGAATTGTTGTATAGCTTACATAATGTTGTCTGAGTGTATGTTTATAAAAAATATAAAAATTATTGAGTATGCTACATTATGTTGCTTCTGGAGATTTGAGGAGTATCTGTTGTTTATGTTTTTCAAATATACCTAACCAGAAAATGAAATTACCATGTGTATGTTGAAAAGACTACTACTTATGTTATCTTTAATATCTAACTTATCAATGCATAAATTGTTTTATGTATGCAAAGGTTGTTCATATAATGAACATTCATGGTGCACGCTATTAGTCCACAGTCTATTAGTCTAGTAGCCTACAGAGGTAATTCCAAGGAACTCCCTTTTTAAATGTGACCACTTAATGGAGAACAGCTCTGTACTGGTGCGAGAGGATGGATGGAGTTGCATCAGAGTATGGTTTTTCTTCTGTTCTGTGATTCATTACTGAGTAAAATGAGTTGCCCTTGAGTCTTTTTTGGTCTGTGCTACCAGCTGTAATCCAATTCAAAATATTTTTGTAGTCTCAGCTCAGTATATTACTCAAAGGAAACTGAATTTTAGCAGAGATTTTGGAAGCTTACTACTTGTGGTTGTGGTAGTATATAGGAGGGGATACAGAAATGGGAATGATTATTTCTTATGGAGCAGTAGTTATCTAGAAAAATAATCTGAAATTCATATATTGATTTTGAAAATTAGGAGATGTTGTTTGAAATAATTTTATAAAAGTCAGTTAATATATTTTTTCTACAAAATTAAAATGTGTATGTACTGGTGCATGTTTATGTGTGAAGACCTCATAGCAGCCTTCCAGTATCTGAAGAGGGCCTATAGGGATGCTGGGGAGGGACTCTTCATTAGGGACTGTA
>JBCJKH010023067.1:5025-18537 GCA_039877255.1 Loriculus beryllinus | reverse complement strand
GTCCCCTGATCATCCTCGTGGCCTCCTCTGGACTTGTTCCAACAGTTCCCTGTCCTTTTTCTGTTGAGGACACCAGAACTGCACACAATACTCCAGGTGAGGTCTCACGAGAGCAGAGCCCTCTATTTAAATATACTTTCATTTTATCTTCAGGATATGATTCTATGATTCTATTCTAATGATGCCTTTTAAGAAAATCCTAACCTAGATTTCTTACAATGCATGTATGTTTTAATCTACTGTGCTCAATACAATCGATGACAATCAGTGTATGGCAATCTTTAACAGAGGGTAAACAAGGAGCCTGACAGAATTCAACACTTATTACTGTTCATGCAATTTGTATCTTAGGCTATACTAACATGTAACAAGACATTTACCAGTTATGTACTGGCATTTGTCAGTATTGCCATTTTTTGCGTGCCTGGTCGAAAGATATGTTTCTCTATCAACGTATACTGTAGATATTTTAGTTCATCAAAGGCTTTTGTCCTTTCTTCTTTAGTTGCAAGTCAGAATGCATTTTCATATTACATTTTCTCCAGTGGCAAAATTGATCTAGACAGTTTTTTTCCTTCCCTATGCCACTTGTTCCTGCTGCCACATCAATCTTCTGCGATGCTTTTTGTGCAAATGCAGCCATCTGTGGGGCAACACTGTAAGACAGATCGCTAAAATCAGGGGTGCTAAAAATAAACTCTCCAGGAAAAATATAAATTGGCAAGACAGTTGAGCTGGAAAATGTAGGAGAGTGGTGAATCCCCAAACAAAGGGTGTTCTTCAGAACAAGATGAAAGAAAGGTCAGGGACACAAATGTGTGTGTCAAAAGGGGAAAGGTTGAGGAAGTCTCTTTTTCCCTTAAAAATGATGGACTGGAAACCAGATGGTGGCAGAGGCTGCAGGAAATACACAATTATCTATAGAAAAAAGACTGACAATTTTACGTTGAAGATGATGGTTGAATATTCGGATAAAGATTTCTAAGAGTGATTCAGATGTGGGATCAGAGACATGGAAACATTTACCTATCATATTTGATACTCTTCCAACATAAGTCTAAAGAAAATACCATACACACCTGAAATTCTTGCCCAAGGCAATGGATTTTACAATACCTTTTCATATGAGATAGCAGTGTTTCATTTGTAAGTACTGAAACTATACAGAGGCCAGCACTCTATATGAGCAGAGACTGAGAGAGGTTATACTAAATTAAGATAAAGTTGTCCATATCATGCACTTTCAACATTCTCTACCACTGAGAAAAAAAGCACTTTTTTTCCTCAGCCCTGTCTGCTCACTTCTCTTAATGATACAATTTTTGCCTTCCATGTTTGACCATTTATCATGTGCACTTATGTCTCCTTAGAACTACCAATGCTTTGCTTGAAGGGCAGTATTTTTGTATTCTGATACAATATTTTGAACTTCTGTGCCAGCAGCTGAATTAAATACCAGAACGTTTTAATCCTAGACGTTCTTCAGAAAGTGTTTTGGAAAGACAGGCTTGTTTGCTTTCATAAATCTTGTATGCTTCACAAAATGCAGTGTGCATGAGGTATTTTCCTCTTTGTTAAAGGGTTTGATCAGCCTCTACTTTTCTTTAATACCTATCCTCTTCTAGGATAATAAGCAAGCAAGCAAGCAAGCAAGCAAGCAAATGTATCTTCCCTAAATATCACAACAAACCACTGTCAGGTTTTGTGTATGGCTTTGTGCAGAAAAGATTCTCTTTCCTCCCTGTGCTTTCTGTGTTTTGTTAATTGACTATTTCGAATGCTTCTGATGAAAAGCACCTACTTGGCTGCAGGCTCTCTGAAGCAGAGCTCTTACGAGGGTGGCTGCTTGGGGGTTTGCTTTGTCCCTCATTGACCGCCACAGTGTCTGCTCAATCTCCTGGTGCAAAATTTCAAAACCCTGGACTTCTAGCATTAGCCAAGAGACTTCAGGGTATTTGTGCTGATTTGCTGAATCCCTTTGGACATTTGGAAAATAATACCTTACTGCATTACTGTATTGCTTTTCATTCCTTGTTGCTGGCTTTTGTTTTATTGGTGGTTGCACATTTGAATGGGTAAAATGGTTTGCTGTTCCTGTTCCAGTCCATATGGGTTCACTGTCCTATCATGGTATTCTACACACTAATCTTGCTGTTCCCCCCCTTTCATCTTCTTTCCATCATCTACCTCCACTCTTGCCTTTCCTTTTTCTCCTCTCATTTTATGAACTTCAGTTCTCCAGTTCCAGTTCTCTACCAAATCTCATACATAAGAAAGTGGCCAAGACGTCACCCTGCATAAACAGTATATTCTTCTGCGTTATGTTATCTATCTGAATACAATGGCACTGTTTGCATGCCTTGAATTACATGTACATGTTTGCAGTGCTGGAGTCTAAGTAACTAACCTAACTACTGCCTTTTAGGAGCCTAACTAACTCACCTAGCTGCTGCCTTTTATAAGTAGAGGAACTGCTGTGGTTTGTACACAGCGTACCAAAAGTCCACTATAATCTCATTGCTGTTTACCCTCATTTTCCACTTCCCCACCCTGTTTGTTGTAATCGCCTATTCTGTCATTTCAGATTAAGTATCTCACCATGGAATGACTTGTATCCACTCCTAATTTGATGTGCTGGAAGTAGTCCTATTGACTTAAGTGGAACTATACACACAAATAAAGGCAGGTATACATACAGGCCTTTAACAGACCTTTAACAGACACGGCAAATCACACAGGAAAAGCACGGTACGTTTTATTCATTTTACAATATTTGCACATGGTAAATACAGGCTGGGTAATCAATAACTTTTTCCAGAGTGAGCTTTCAGGTTTCATACCAGCTTAAGGGAGGCACCACAGGATAAACCCCAGTTCCAGAGAATTCAGAGATGACATGAAACAGTATGAACGATTAACTAGAGAAGAAAAAAAAATAAACCCACACGATTTTAAACGAACGTGGTATTTTTGTGTGCAACTAGTTCTGACAACGTGCCAGAGGACAGGGAACAGGGGTTCGCAGCTCGCCCAGAAGCAGAGGTCAGGAGCAGACACTGTGGGAGAGGGCAGCAGCTGTAACAGGGGATCTCATGAAGGCCGTGCGAAGGTCGGTATTGAGAACAGACGTAGAACCGAGCGGTGAGGACGGGTAAGCTACACAGCCCGGCCCGGGACAGACCGGCACCACAGGTTCTGGTTGCAGGGTCTGGCTGCGGCTCACCAAGGAGCGCAGGGACATGCCACGGCAGGGAAGTTGGGGGCTGCTGGGCAAAATCCATTCCAAATGACAAAAAGAGGGGTGGAAAAGAAGATCCGCCTGTATTTTACAGCACGGAATACGCGCGTTGCCGCTCCGGCGAGTTAATCAGCGTCATAACCTTATGGACACGCCTCGACAGGTCACTCCTCTCCGCGCACTGTCACATTTTAACCGGCACGGAGCCCACGAACAGTAAATAATTCCTCTGCATTGCCGCTCACTGTTGGCAGCGCTGCGCACTCCGCACTCAGCGGCCCGGCCACCCGGGCGCCACCGGGGAGCGGACACCGCACGGGGCGGGCAGCGCCGCCCCGGGCCCGAGCGCAGCGCGGCGCGGAGCAGAGGCGGCAGCGCAGCGCCGCGGCACCGCCGGCCCCCAGCGCCACGAGGGGAGCGCCCCGCCCTCAACGGCCGCCGGGAGAGGGCGAGGGGGCGGTACCGCCGTGCGCGTGAGCTCAGCGCGTCGCGGAAACCACCCACCGGGTACCGCCTGCCCTCGGCAGCAGCGCCGCCCCTGTCCCGCCCCCTCCGCTCCTCACACACACACACACACACAGACACACGGACACACTCTCACACACACACACACACACACACACACATACACGTACAGGGGCTTCCAGCGCGGGGCCGGGCCCGGACGGGCGGAGCGGCGCTGTTTCTGTCCGCCGACTCGCAGGTACCGGGGGTGAGCCCGCCGCGGGGTAGCGGGTGCGGAGAGGCTCGGCACTGGCGCGGGGCGTCCCCCGCCTCGGGCCTCAGCCGGCGGCCGGCAGCCGCCGCCCTGAGCGTGGCGGAGGGTGAGGGGTGGAGCGGAGCCGTTAAGCCGGAGCCGCCTCTGGGCGGGGGCCCGAGCTCGGGTGGGAGAGGGCGCGGGTCGGTCTCGGCTGCGTGCGGGGGGAGCCGCGGCCTGGGGGTGTCCCGAGGCCCGGGGGGAAGCCGGCGGTGTCCGCCGCTGCTCCTCACATTGCTGGAGGGTGAAGTCATCGCGCCCATTGTCTCCCCTCGGCTCCCCCCGGGCGGAGCGAGGGGGCCGTCCCGCCCCGAGCCGTGGCGGAGTAGGAGGGCACGGCCGGCCCGGGGGCTGGTGGAGTGGGGGAGCTGCCGGGTGGGTTTCCTTTGGCCTCGGCGGGGAGGGTGGGGGCTTGTGGGACGGGAGCTGTTTCCCGCCCGGGTGGGCCGCGGCGCCGCGGGGGGCCCTTCGGCGGGCGCCTCGCTCCTGCCGCCCGGCAGCGGCCCTGGGAAGTCTCGCACTTGAACTTGTAGGGCACGGGGAGAGAGCAGTGCTCCCCACTCCAGAGCCTGCGGCGCAGAACGGGTCAGGGTTAGCACGCTCGCCTCCGAGAGTTTCTAGTTTCTGTCTCTCTGCTCTGCCGCCCATCTCGGGTCTGGTGAATCGGGGGCGTGGAGGCGTTTCGAGTGGCCGCGGATATTGCATATTGGCTGTAAAGGCGCTGGGGACCGACACAAGCAGTTGCGGTAGCTAGCGTCTTGCCGAGTGTTTTCCTTGCCCAGGTTCTTCTGCGGTGCTGGGAGTTTTCCACCTAGGAGTGAACTATTGCAGGCGCATCTTGGAGGGATGGGGGGGAAAAGGGTAACAGTTTGAAATCCAGCGTGTGTGTACGTGAGCTGAGGAGGTGATGGTTGGCAAAAGGGAGGTGTCCTTCTGCCTCTCCCCTTCTGCTCCAGTGCTCCCTGACAGAAGGAAATTGGGCTTTGCCAAAGGGATAGTAGTGGAGCAGAGTTATGGGGATGTGCCAAAGGAACAGCAGTAGAATGCAGTTATTGCTGAGCACAGAAATCAAAATTTGAAGCCTTCATGCTCTTGTGGTTGCTTACTGGAAATGTGCCTGTGTTTCCCTGTGAGGAGCACAACAAATCTTGTTTCTGTTAAAATACCGTAGTTGGCACTGGTACTGATTAGTGTTTTATCTCAATTGCCATCAAGGACAACGTTATTTATAAAAAGCAAAGGGCAGTTTAGGAGACTTGTCTCGTACTGTAGACAAAACTACTGATAATTTTTAAAAACATTTTTTTCGTTCAAAGTGTTGAGGTTTTTTTTGTTTTTTGTATATCTGTATTTATGGTTTGGTTTGGGTTTTTTCCCAGCCAAAGAACCACGTTTCAGTATCTGATGAAATGTTATTTACCAAGTTCATTGGAAAGAAGGTTTTCATTTTAATACCCAGGTTAAACTGAAGTATAAATTCTGAATGCCTACCTAACAGAATTCACTCGCATGCTTAGAAATGATGGCAGTGTAACATTACTGAAGTTTCCAAAATCTTGCCATTATTATCTACAAACATTTAAATGCTTGCAGTTTAAGCTTTCAGAGAGCTGAGAGAGCACTTTTTTTAATTGCATGTGAACGAGGCCTGTTTGGATCAGAAAACGAAAATGAAAGTTTCACTTTTGCCAATAATACAACTCTTAAAAATGAGTCCAGTAAAAGGCTTCCACACACGTAACTTTATATGCATATTTCTTGAAGTGTGCCAGAGTTTCAACTGTTTTACACAATAAAGTGCTGAATTCTAGCTGTTGTCAGCTGTTTTTAAGTTTGAGGGCATCGGATCGTTGTTTTTAAAAAAGGGAGTTGAAATGTGTATGTGTGGTTTTCTTTTCTACCCCTTCTCTTTAAGTCTATCAGACAAATGACATTTCTTACATAGGGCAATCATCAGATTTTGATTAATTATGCTTGCTGAGCCTCTGGAGAAGATGCTTGACAGATGTATTTGTTTACCTTTGTAGTGTGTACAAATCCTGGTCTCTCCATTAGTAAGTGAATCATTAACACTCATTCAGCAATGGGATTCACAGCCAGCATTAGTATATGCATTAGGAAAACTCTGTTTATGTGAACATTATCAACATGTGAAAGAACACAAGCCCTTGAATTCTTTTGGCAGTTGGGTAGAGCCTTTTGTGGTGGAAAATGTATATACCTTTTTTTTTCTTTTTTTTTCTATTATTAGTTACCAGCATTTAGGTGCTACTCTCCCTGACAAAAACTTCAGACTGATTTTGTTCAGTGGGCAGGAGATTCTCCCTAACCAGTCCAGGTTTCAGTTTTTCCTGTTTGCTTGGGCTTTTTTGATCCATATTTAGCCATGCTACAGTATTTCTCACAGAGATACCTCCCCCCCCCTTCTTTCCAGGGAAACAAAATAGGATGCCTACATTTTTTTCTCTGGACTTCTGAATCCCAGTTTGGAAGGTGCTAAGAAAGAATTTTGAATGCTGAAATTCAACTATATTCACTGTGGGGGCAGTTTATTCTGGCCCATGGTCAGACATAGTTAGCGTTGTGATTTGTTTTCTGAATTGTATGTAAATACCACGTACCAGCCTAGTAGAATAAACTATACCACCTGACTTAACTGAGTTGATGGATACATGTTTAGGCTCTGTTCTTCTTAAAGTGATTTCTGACTTGCAGCTGAGTTGCTAGTCAGTCTGATTCTTTCTTAAGATGAGAAAAGATTCTTTGAAGGGTTAGTAAAAATATTCTAACACTGGCTTGTTCATAAAGAAGTTGATTTCAGATGTTTGTCTTTTTGCATTTGTCTTAGCTCTAAGTTTCCATTTTCCCTTCTGTGTTAACTGATGGAAGATGTGTAGCTGAAGGAATTGGTGTCTGAAACACAGCTTCAAGATCTTGAGAATGGTGTTGGATCTCACATTGCTAAAAGCACCCGGAGGTAGACTTCCAACTAGAAGGTAAATTCATCTTTAAAGAACTGGTTGCTGTAAGTAGTGTTGCAGTATATGGTCCGTCCCCCCCACTCCATAGGAAGAATGTGGAAGAGGGTGTATTAGGACCTCAAAACCATTATTTTTTTTTTTAATTGAACGTTCCTATTTTTTTCACAAGAAGAGACTTCCTTTTATTTCTAAGTTTCTGAAGTGGAAGCTTTATCTGTGATTTAGTCTGATACTGCATTTCTGGTAGTTTGTCTTTTAAATCTTCACTGAAATATTTAAGGAAAAAATCAAAACCTTTTTGTGTTGTATATAGATTAGTTTTTAGGCATTGTGTGATCTGCTTCAACTCAGAAATAAATAAAAATCCAGATAAACAACTGTGAGTTTCAACTAAAGAGTAGAATTTAGAGTGGAATTTCAGTCTTCCCTATGAAGGTTACTTCAAAAGATTTCTTCAGGCACTCATTTTTTAATTCTACTTTTTAGTGCTTTGTGATAAGTTACTGTATGAGTAAGGATGTGGTCTGTTGCTGATACTTATAGATTGATGGATTTTTTCCAAACTTATGTTAACTAATGTTCACCTCATTATCGCAGATTTTCTTACAAGTTTATTCTTTAGTTGATGAGAAGAGTCTGTGTGAAGAGCCTTTGCTCCTCTGAGTCATAAGGCAGCTTAGTCTTCAGTGATCTCTGCTTGTTTCATGTACAGTTCTGGCACTTCTCAGGCACTGCAGAACTATGCTTTCTCTTGGTTTTGATTGCTGGTCCTTCTCTGGTGTGGTGGGTTGCTTCTTTTTTCTTTTAATGCAGGTACTCAGGGATCCAAAATAAAGCAATGGCTATCTAAAAAGGGCTGTAAATTTTATGTGGGACTAGAGTATTACAGGGCTGTACTAGAAATTTTCTTCCTGTTGTGAATGTGGCTTATACCAGCTTTGGATAGTCTTTTGAGTTCTTCAAGGTAGAATTCAGAGCAGGAAAAAAAGTCATGAAATGTCATTGGTGATGTCACCCTTAGATCTTTCCTCATTAAGGTTGGTTAGGAAGGTCTTGACTGTGGTTTGCTTCACTTTCATGGAAGTTGTGGCATAATTAACCCTACCTATAGGTTTATCCATGAAATAAGAAGTAGGAGTACTTCCTTTTTAGGTTACTTTTTTTTTTTTTTCAGTGGGAAATTTCCTCTGGGCTTTTTCCACTCTTGAACTGTGGATTGAAGTCAGTTGTCTACTGGTTGACTTACTAGCATCTTGTTGGACAGGTAGTCAGAACACTGCAGTTGTAATTGCCATTTACAAGACAAGGTCAGCTGTAGCTTCTCCTTTTTTTCTTCTAAAGGGCAAGTTTCCATCAGGTTCACTTCACATCTAGATGCACTGCACCAATCTAGAAAGTTGATATAAGGGTTGCATTAACCTAAAGCAGCTTAGCAAAGAGACCTAATTAAATGAGCTTAAAGAAAAGTTACATATACACAGGTGTTTCCTCAGGCATTAAAACTTCCTCTCTTTAGGGGCCAGCATATCCCCTAATGTCTTCAGCAAGGCATTTGAAGGGCATCTTGCAGAAATACATGTTTGTACCAATTCTATTTGATATAGTTGCTTGGTTTTGCTTCCAAAGTAGAACTCAACTCTTGTTAATGCAAGTATCCTGTTATTGTTCAGCCCAAACTGTCATTGTGGGACTGTGTCAGTTCTGTTTCCATTTATAGTTGAGACAAATTGCTGTTAAATGTTTTTCCGTAGGTCCTTTAGCTACTCCCATAAGGCATATTAGAGCTCATATTCTAAATTGGAGCCCCTGGCTGTCCCCTTCATTTGTTCCATTTAGTGAATGAAGAACTGCTTCAGCAAAAGAACTGGAGAAACTGTCTACAGTAAGAGTCATGTTGCTTTGTTCTCATTGTGTTTCACTGATGCTGCATATCCTTAATAAATCGAAGTATCACTTTTAAATTTCCCAGTTAATGATCAGGTTTTTCACGTAAAACCAGACTCTGCAAGCCACAAAGTTAAGTTCTATTTTTATCTGAAAATACTGTAAG
This sequence comes from Loriculus beryllinus, assembly GCA_039877255.1. Lineage (NCBI taxonomy): Eukaryota > Metazoa > Chordata > Aves > Psittaciformes > Psittacidae > Loriculus > Loriculus beryllinus. Next base: position 9,511 of record JBCJKH010023067.1, on the reverse strand, counting down.
ACAGTTCCAGCTATACTGTTTAGTGCACTGTGTTAGACTTCCAGTGGGACAAATTTACATCATCTATGTTTTCAAGAAATGGTTTGTAGGGAGTGTGAATTGGTCCAGCACCTTGGGAGATCTGTTGAATAGCAAAGGTTCAGGTGAGTCTGAAGGTTGTAGTTGAGGCATGAAGATTTTGCACTACTGCCTGGCTAGCATTTTGGATATGACATCACAGCAGTAGTGTTGCTGTGCCGTGGTTTTGTTTTTAAATATTTATATGAAATAGCCTAGTTAGCTGTCTGCTTTTAGACAAATAAGAGTCTGTCTTGGCACCATAATGGTTGCATTCCAGAGGAAAAGACTACCAGTGATGCCATGCCTATATGCGTCATGTTTCCTTTGCTGAAAGTACATGGTGCACAGAACTTGCAATATGTTTCAGTGAAACTGGACAAGGGGAGGCATGTTCTGGCAGATCTAGCACAGTATCAATCTGCAGAATAAACATTTTTACCTTTTTTAGGAAATAAAAGGCTTTTATTCTGTGAATTAAATAGTTCATGAATGCTTTGGGCTTTTTATGACCTCAAAATTGGAGACCATATGCTCAGTCTGTATTTGATGCTGCAGCTCTTCCTTGTATTAAGCTCTAATTGTACCTTGACAGTATATGTTTTTGTAAGTACTAACATCTGTAAGGGAACTGTATATAAGTGAAGAAGCTGACAGCAGTTGCTGCTGCGTACTGTTTGGCTTTTCTCCTTTGTATCAAAATTTTTCATGTAGTGAGTATCCAGTTGTCTTTCAAACATTTGATAGTGGAAGAGCAGTTAGATGGCAGTAAATAGTGGCTGTAGTGAGACCACCCAACTGGTAAAGGTAGAGCTTGCTGAGAAACTTTTTTTCAGGTCAGTCATTGGGAAGTATCTTACTTTTGGTTTGTCCTTCATATTTTCATAATAAGTAATACAATACGTTGATCAATGCAAAGAAATGTGACTGTCAGATGAAGTGTATGCAAGGTTAAGACTTTATTTTTAGAATGTGTACTGGAAAATCAAAGATTTCTTCACTGTGTGTCCTGATGGAGGTGTTCTGAGTTTGTGTTCCTCTCTCTTAAGTCAAATATAAACAGAGTAAAGCCTTTAAAATTACTTTTCTTTTTTTGAATTAAAAACCTTGCTTCAGTTTCCTGAGAAGAGCAGTTACCTTCTCAGTTTCATTGTGCCTGTGAAGCTTTATCTGATACTTTCTTTTTGATTGACTTTGCATTTTCAAAAAAAGGAGTCAAGCTTTCCTTTATATGACACAGCTAAAAATACATCTTGGGAGACCAGAAGCCCTTTTACTCAGGGTCAGAGATGGAGGTATCAAACTTCTAGGTCCTTTTTAAGTAAAGGGATCTTTAGTGCTTATAGTCTGTGGAGCCAGGCTGTTGCTTTCCTGCAAGTGTAAGATTCTGCAGTCTGTGTAAGTTTATCTGTGGGACAGCATAAAGAAGAAACCTGCAAAGAGCTATTGTGCTCACTGTTTTTCTTAATTGTACAATATCGTGGTTTTAATCCATCTCCATTTAGACTGAGGAATTTTTTTAGCTACTGACCAAAGTATTTTCCTCTAACTAGTTACTTTTTTTTTTTCCCTTTCTTCTGCTTCCTGTTCCTATTTGATGTTCCTTTTTATTTTTTTTACCCCTTTATATGGCAGTTTGCTTTTGATCAAACTTTATCTTTGGTGGTCGTATGTAGCTGCAGAAAAGTAGACTTTTCCTTCTGTGACTTGACACCAGGCAGAAACTCAGCCAGGGTAAGAATAGAAGAGGGCCCTGTAAGCTCAACACAAGAGTCCTGAGTCTTTCCATTATTAACAATTAAAGATGATTCCAAGATGAATTAGGTAATGGAGTAACTAACTAATGAAAAGAGAACAAGGATAAACAAAGAGAAAGATCCTGATTATTAGGATTACATGCTGCCTGCCTATCTAAAAAAGGCAGTACAAGTTCTCTCCTGTTTTCAGTGTTAGTAGATAAGGTATATCTGGCACATACTATACCTTACCTTTTGCTGTTGAATTGAAGCTTTGCAAGGAGGTGGTGTTTACTGGGGGATGGGTTAAGAAAAAGATGCATCCTGTTCAGTCCTGCCCAGCTTTTTCTCTATAAACAGTAAGCAGTGAAAATGGTTTCTTTCCACCTCCTACACCCTGCCCTAATCAACATAATATCGTGGCTGGATCTAGGCCAAGAAGTGTTGTTTCAGTAAGATACGAAGACAGTGACATGGTTTTGTTTTCATTGGTTGGTTTTGTTTTGTTTTGGTTTGGTTTTATTTTTGTTTTCTTTGTTGTTTGATGTGTGAAGTACTGCCCTATTTTTTTTCTTTAGGGCTATATAATCATATCCTCATCTCAAAGTTCATGCTGTATTACCTTTCTGTTTTAAGGGTAACAAATAATTTCTAAGTCAGTTTCAACCTGTATCATCTGGGAGCTGTGGGGATATATGTATGGCTTCCAAAGCCATTGCATGGAAAATGGCATATGCACAATAAATATAGAGCCACAGTATTGCTGCATTTGTGGGACAGATTCTTTTAAACCTTCTGTAAATTTGCCTTTGCTCATCTCTGGTTGAAAGTTTTCAGAAAAATAAAAGTATGTATTTTGGTATGGTCGGTGTTCCTCCTAACACACATGAAGTGCACCTCTTCAGAGTATGCAGAACAGTTTTATGTGCTGAAAGTCATTCAGTGCAAGAACAAATAAGAACTCTGAAAGGAGGGAGCTTCCAGTTGGCCGTGCAATGAGCAAAACAATACAACACTTTATGGAGAGCTTCGGTAGATTGATGCTTTCATCTGTAAAAAAGCAAGGTAGGTACTGAAGCTGTTTGTAAAATGTAGTCCTTCTGAAGTTAGAACTATTCACCTTTAAAGTTCAGCTGTCTGAAATGTGTGCTTTGTTTGCACAGTATCACTGTAGACTAGTAACAGAATATGGCTGGCTTTGCATTATTTGGTGAGGAAAATAAAACTTTGGTTTGATTTGATTTTCTTCAAAAAGGGAGAGTAGATATACCTTCATTATCATGTAATTGTCAAGTCATCAAGGGAGTTGACTAGAGTGTGGCTTTGAGTAAATATTGCCTGTGCATTCGTGCAGTAATTTTAACTTCTGTGATAGGCATTCTGCAAAACTGCATTTTGAAGGTGAAGCGTGGCTTAGACTTTAATGGTGTGTGGCATGCAATAACTTTTTCTAGTATAAGGACAAGGCAGATGCCTTAGGATGCTGATAGTTCAACTTTGTTTCTCAGAAAACATGATGGTGAATGCACTAGAAATACTAGAAACATGTAGGTATGGCTTCAGCAGTGTTTAGATGACTTACTTAACCCTGGTTTTGTAATGTGAAGGATTGTATGTGTCAAAGTTGAAACTGATTCTGCCATTGCATACAGTTTGTTGTCATTTTAAGGCTTCAGGTCAAATTCTCAAATGATAAGAAATGCCAGAGTTAAGGCCGAAGAAGCAGCCGTAGTTTGCTTGCGTTTTGTGCCTGCTTTTATTAAGTTGTAATCCTTAATTACACAGCTGTGGCTTTCTGGTTTCTTTTTTTTCCTTGCAGAAGCATACTTTAGAATACATTTGCCCTGTCCACTGGTGAATCCATCTAGGTTGGGCAGCAATAAACCTAGTCTCTAGGGCAGTTGTTTTCTTTGAACAAGTTTAGAGATATAATGAAAGTAAAACAGAAAACTTAAAAGATTTTCTTCATGCCTGACGGAGCTATCTGAATCCTGGCTATGTGTTGTGGTAGTTACTGGTTTGGTTGGGGTGGCGTGTGTGTGTACAAAATTGATACTGCAGGTGTCTTTGAACATATAATTTGCTGTGTAGCATAGCCTAAAACAAATTAAGTTCTTGGGTATCTCAGATCAGGCACCTGAGGTTGGTAAATAAATCCATCCTTAATCGTATGCTTTAATAGTCTGTCTGTTAATAGGAATAATACCCATGCTACTTCAGTGGGATGAATATGCTATTTAACTGTTTCAGCAGTATTAATCTAACATATCTGTGCTCTGAAGTGGCCCATTTATATGCAGGTTTGGTTTTTTTATATGTGTGTATATATATATGTTGGGGCTTTTTTGTTTGCTTGTTTGTGGGTTTTTTTTATTAGATAAAGGGGCATGATGGGTAAAAACAAATAAAATACTGAGTAGTGACCTGATTAAATGAGAACCTGGCAAAGATTCTATGGGGTGAGAGGGGTAAGAGCCATACAGTTAAACTGTCATCATGTACTTCAGCACTCATTTCCACACTCCAGGGCTCTACTCTGTTTACTTTATGAAGTTACTTCTAATGTAGTTTATGTGCTGTTTCCTAGCTGTTAGAAATAATAATTGCAGTCATATCAGTAGGTTTAGAAGCTACTCGCTAGGCAGACTGCTGCTATTTGAGCTAGTGGTATCTAGTAATACTCTTTCATGCTT
>JBCJKH010023060.1:5934-16003 GCA_039877255.1 Loriculus beryllinus | reverse complement strand
GTGTAGATGATTTTGAGGACCAGGATGAAGGGGTAATGGCTGATTGTGTTTCAGGGGCAGGAAGAAGCAGATTTTACTTGCCTTTATGGGCATGTATCATAATCCAAATAAAAAGAAGTGTTGCAGGTGTCCATCATGAAGAAGTTACATGACTCGAACCATTTGTTAGTTTTTGGTCACAGCACTCCAAAGTCACATTATTTTCATGTGGTATAGAAAGTAATCTGAAAACCCCTGACCCTAAATGTGCAGTGTTTAGACAGTAACCTGATGCATAGCATGGGGGAAAATTGTGCTTGTAAATGTGGTAACATCTCTGCTACTTTTTGTCTCCAAACCTATTTTTCACTCTAGTTGAAGATGTAATAAAATATCTTGACCCTCAGTACATTGATCGTATGGCTATTCCAGACACCATAAAGCTGCAGTTCATCTTGGCAGGTATGGCATGAAACGCGACAGGGGAGTCTTTTTAGTGCTATAAAAGTTGTCTTTTACCTAAGCTGGATTGGGATAGATGTCTTTTCTTTAGTTTTAAAGCTCTATAGAACTCAGTTTAACTTTTTCTTGACCTGAAATCAAAAGTTTTTGCCTACTTGTATTTTGAGCAAGTAAGCCACATTATTCTACTGTTAAAACAACTAGATTCCTATCTTCAGTAAATGACTAATCTAATATTTCCCTCAGTTGAAAAAAATATAATCTTTGCCTTTTCTAACACTGCAGCTGTTAAACTCTCCCATTCACATTTCATTTTACAGGGAGTTTTTTACCCTCCACCCCCACTGGATGATGCTCTTTGCCCAGGTCAAACTGCATGGTCTGCTGCATCTATATGAGTGTCAAGAGAAGTGCATCATCTGTCAACTTTACTTAAATGCTGGTAGTTTATTATCCCTTAATGTTTTTATGCAAGGGCTACACAGTGAAGTAAAAGGTGGCTACAGCTCCTTGTAATATTCCAGCAATCCTCTTCTCCTGAGTAACTGCTGCAATTTTCTCTCTCCTTTTTTTGTTTTGTTAGTTGTACGATAATCACAGCAACCACTTTTCACCATTAATTCAAGTGGTACAATACAGTTTCTGGACAGAGAATGCACAGTTCGTTTTAAATGGCAATATTTCCATTTGACTACTTTCGAGTGAAAAAACAATTTCTAATCTTTAGAAGCTACCTACTGGAAAGGATTACAAAAATTGCTAACAGAGGAATACAGAAAACAGCGGTAATAACCCTTTGAAATGAGGCAGCATGAAGATAGTGCCCCTCAGACATCCAGTGAACTGTTTCTAATACACAACTGAATTTTATACTGCATATATATGTAATATATAAAATACAATGAAAATATAGTGTTGTATTAAATGCAGCATTTAAATTTGAAACCACTGAAAAAGAACTCCTCCAAAAGGCAGGTAGGAGAACTGGGTATTCTAAATGGATTAGATAGCCAGTCATACTTTTTCTTAACCAGAATAAAATTGATTATTAGAATGTTATTTGAGTTTTCACTTGAGTTTACTTTTCAATCTTGAATATGCTTTATGTGCATTATTATTTTTATTTTTATTTTTTTTTTTTAGGGCATTTTACTGAATCCTCAACACCAAAGACTGCAAAGAAAGCAAGAATTATCCTCAATAAAGATAATTCTTAAGATGACCAAGGAGGTAACTGGTGTATGATCTCAGAAAAGAGGAGGCATCAGACTCCTTCGTGGATTTTTGACTCATTGGAAGAGACCATGAGGGTAGAAAGATGACTAATCCTTGGAACTAGACAGATAACTCTTGGGACAGAAGGGGGATTATTGCCATGTGAGAATCAAGCCACTGCATTTTAGGTTAAATAATTCGTTGTGCAATCTGGTTAGGCTAAATGCCTCCATGATGCAAGTCAGAGATGGCCTTTGACTACATCTGCAGCCTGGATCACTACCAAAACTCCATCTGTTTCTGCTTGTACTACAATAGTCTTGATCAGAATGAAAATGTAATTCACAATAGTATAAAAGCTTCAAAACGATTAAAACCTGCTTACTTGATAGTTTATGCTTGTTTGGGTTTTTTTGAAAGAAGATATACAGTTTCTGAGACAAAGTAGCATGCTTTTAACAAGCTTAAACATAATCAGCAGTAGTTTAGGTAACTGGCCTTGGATTTTGTAACCATTGCTCAGTGTACCAGCCGTAGGGTACTAATCAGAAATAGTAGCCACAATAAAAATGCAAGTCTAGAGTCAGTGCCATGATGCAATTGGTCACGTGGTAAAACATGAGTGGGAAAATGAGATCAGAACACAGCATTTAGGCCAAGCAGTGAGTCATCCCTATGTAGCACAAGCCAGTCTGCTTCACTGATCCTTGTGTTTACTGTGCCAGCAAGTTAGAACATGTTTGCGTTAACGCAACCTGCAGCTGCAGGGTGGAAACAGGCATCTCATGCAACACTATCAAATTTTATAATCTCACCAGCCAGCCTTCTACCTATAGGAATCTCATACATTCCAGTGGTGCCATTATATTTCATGACATCAACACAAAATGTTAGAGACCTATGAAAATTAATGTAGATACAGGCTGGGTATGAATTATTACCAATGGTTGTCTAACTTCAAATCTCATCTAGCTCCTATATTACAGACAATCTACAGATACAGAAAAGAAATAGAGCAATGATTACACTACATTGATTCAGCGACCACTGTACTTGAGACCAGTAGAATACTGAAAGGGACCAGAGGACAGAACTGTTTTGGATTTCTAGTATTTTTCCATTTTTATAATTAAGTATATTATTCTAAATTCAGCGCTGTTGTTAGATTAGTTTCTCTCATGTGACCTAATTACGTATAAATAGAGAAGGAATTTAAATGATGATGGACACTGACCCTTTAGTTTGACCAGGAAGGTATCTGAAAACTAAATTAAAATACTTTATTTCAAAGTAACATGCTTTAGTCATAAATTCTTGTATCCAAAAACTACAGAAGGTATCATGGAGGTCTACATGAGCTGGCCATAAAGTTGCAGTTTTCACAGAGAATATATGTAAATGTCTATATATCGCATGAAAACCTCCAGAATGAATGATCTGAAGTTTTATATTATTCACAGAGTAAATCACATTAAACATGGAACACTCTATAATCTAATCAAGAAAATACACAAAAACAGGTGTTTAATGCTTATAAATAAATAAAATTAAGAGAAACTAATCACTATTTCTGATTTGCATTATAATTTCATTTTCTTATACAAACCTCTTTCTACAGCTAGTCATAAGTATTTCTGGTATTTAGTTATTTTTCATTAGCATACTTGAAGAGCTGAGATTTGTTTTAAGTTGAACATTAGCACAATTTTACAGTTCTATCTGTCAGTATTTCTCAAGCTACCAAAGCAGACAGATTTAAGATGGAAGCTCTTTTAGCTGCTGTCAGTCACTGGCACCAATTAATTTGTTTTTATAGTACCTTTCTCATTAGAAGCTTTTTTCCAACTCCCATTCAAGTCACAGAATTTAGCTATAATAGTGCTCATCAAAAGGTACTATGCTGTACATTGTACTACAGGTATTCTACAAAATAACTCTAACCTTATGTAAATCTAAGTTCTAGTTGATTATAAGCCCTTCACAAAGATAAATTATTGTAAACCAATCTTCTTCAAATGAAAGTGATTGTAAAGCCAATTTTATGCATACTACATATTCTACCACCAACTCTTACAGTCTAAAAGAAAAGAACTCCTTCTTTCCCATTAAAATTATTCAATTATTGAAAACATATGGCATTCTTTCCCAGTTAATTTACACAGAGCAACTAATGAAAGTACTGCAGTGTAACTGGGCTTCAGTTGGAACTAATATCAGAACAGTAATGTCATCACAGCATGGGTCTAATTAATCAGTTTTTAAACTAATTCTGAGGGCTTTTTAGTAAATGCCTGATATAATAGTTTTAACATGCTTTGTTCAATATATGAGTCGGATAAAAAGAGCAATTGTTTTTAAACATTATAGCAAAGGCTCCCTCCAGAAATGTATCCACCCAATCATTTTGAGATGCTTTTCAAAAGCAGCTCTCTGTTTTTCTAAAGGACCTAACTACAGGTCAGACACAGCAAAGCCTGCAACAGGATTTAAAAAGAGGCTGGCCAAATCTCGAGGTCTACATGTTACTCTCAGGCATAAATGATTCCTGAGGTTTCTCTCAGCCCTCTGTTTCTATAGTTATACAACCCATATGATTCCACTTTCATTTTCAGAGAAACACTTATCATAAACTGAGTTTAATACAGCAGGTCCACAACAGTTAGATGCTAAATAAGGTCACTTGTTAATTACACTGAAAGCATGACTTGTTAGGACATGACTGTTTTAAAAATATACTAAAAAATAATTACACAAGGAAATGACATTTCACTTTATGAATTTGTTGTTATGGAAGTGAGACTGCTATGAAGTAATGTATGTTGCAGTTCTTTGGAAGCGCCCTTATGGGGATTACTGCTTGCCCTTGCTCTGTGAAGAACCTGATTGTGCTTTAGCTTTATTAAGTAACTTCATGTTTTCAGTTGAAATCCCCTACTGATACCATAACTCACTCTCACTGGGAGATAACAACCATATTTAACAGAGGAACCTTTGCGTTTCTTGGTCAGCATACATCTTGCTCTCGTGCAGATTTACACATGGCTCAAGTGGCAATTAATCAGCGGAATGAAGCTTTATTTCAGTGTAGTAACTTCTCTGATGTACACATTTACCATGCACACAAACTCTTCAGTTCATTACATCTTTTTCTGATAACAAAGCTCTAATTTTTCTGAAAGTCTAGCAATACAAATAGCTATAAAATGAAATATTTACAATAGCCTCTGAATGTATCGTCCCTTTCCCTCAATAAAATAAACTGATATCTGATGTCTATTTAGATTTTTCTTTGAGATGGAGTGTTCTCTAATTTTTTTAAATGCGCATTTTATTAGCAAGTGATAAACAGAGATTGGCTTATTCCAGACAATTTCTGCTAGAATGCTGTGTAGTACCAATCCTAGCTACCTTAAATACCAGGAAATTGTTATTACAGTTTTTAATAATCTGGAACAGTCAGAGTCTTAAACGCTTCTCTGTACAGACAGTGAAAACTACAGACAATTTAAAATTGTTGAACTTTTGAAGTACCTCTGGTAATTGCATAACAACTAAAAATAAAAAAGAATTCAGATTAAAATCAGAACATAAAAAAATCTCTAGGAATCCTGGCCATGCTTCTTTGGTTCCAGCAGTACATTTTCTTCCCACTCTTTCAGCAGTAAATCACACAACTCTTTTCAAATGATTCCCTGGACTATCCTTCTTTTCCTTTTCTTGGGAGCCAGTGATAAATCCCTGAAGCACAACACAGGGACTATGCTGCAGAATCCTTTTAACAACCCCTTCTGGGAGATTTAGCAAAGACAGACAGCTGCAGGCTGTTACACTGAGGTTGGAGAAAGCAAAAAGCTCAGACTCAACTACAAATCTAAGACGAACTTCAAGGCTGCTGGAAGCCCTAAATGAAATGAAGGGGAAAGTCAGGAATCCCAGATAGGAAACCACCAGATCAGATTAGTCCCTGATCATGTTTTCAATGCTGCCTGTGTAACCGTAGCAAATCAATGCCTCTTGGAAACCATAAGCTCAGGGAAAGAAATAATCTTTCTGAAGTAGACGTAAAAGCCCATTCTGAACCGCAGATATTCTAGAGATAAGAACAGCTATTTCTGCTGGATATGAAAGTTTGTTGTACCTACAGGCATCTTTTGCATGATGCCTTTGAAAAAGTGGCTATACATAGGCAAAACCTTTATTTTTCTGAGAATATATTTTCCCTGATGTTTAGTCAGTGAATCTTCCAATTATCAAACAATTAACTTCCTGACTAAAACATGCCTTTGCTCCACATTTTATAACATTTGCGTTATATGCGCACGGCTTCTGCCTGGAGTAAAATCCACGGTAAAGGTTCTTGTGACCTTTTAAAATTCCTATAGAAATACTGGCTTGTGTTTCTTTCTCTATATTTCCGGTAATACTACTCATTCCTAATGCTTTTTACTGTCAATTATGTGAAATTAGAAAAATAAAACACTAATTGTGGAGTGAAAGTTGATGCAGCTATAGCACTCTGCAAATAACCACAGTTACTTTGAGTCTATTCACACAGCAGAATACATTGTGCTGTGCTCTGTGCGTGCGGGAGCACACCACAATACTTGCTGATTATGGTATAATTGACATGAGCTTTCCCCACACTACACAGTCTCCAGTTAACATTTGAATTTTATATCACATAAAATAGAACATGAGTGCATTATGCATGTATAAAAGCAACTCAAATAATAGCAGTTGTTACAACTGTAGATCCCTCAGCACATTAAAACACTCCCCACCAAGAAATATGCTGTGATGGCTTTTGTAATGAAAACAGTTTCATTGTCCTTCCTCAACTGTCTTAATTATTGTGGAATCTGAAATTAACTGCAGGAAACGTACATGCTTACAATTTATTTCACAAAATATTTTTACTATCAAAAATAGCAAGCAAAGGGTGAACTTGAGTAGCATATTATGAAAAGATGAGTACATCAGAGGATTTCTTAAAAATGAATTCTCACAAATTTAGATTTCTATGAACTGTAGATTTCTTAAATTAATAGTTTAAATAAATAGATGATATGCTTGGTAAATAAAGTTTCATCTGACTCACACTATAAGCTCTTCAGCACAGGATGTTTTGACTGTATTGTGCTTAAAGAAAGGCCTTGTTCCATGGATATGATACAGAATAAGATTGTTAGTGAGTAAAATCTTTTAAAACACTTCAAGTAATAAAGCGTCAAAATTCTATTATAAATCATAAAATATATCTCTTTATTCTATGTTCTTCTGAAAACAGGAGGAAATAGCAAGTCCCTGTGTGTTCCAATTTACAAATGGAAACTTCATGCCACAGAGCAGGCAGCTATCGGTGACAGTGCAGATACAATGAGATGAGTGTATAAGAAGCAATACATAGTGACGTGTCAGCTCAAATAAAAACACAGATAATTTTTTTCTCTCATTCAGAAAACAAAGAACACTTACAAAGGGCAGCATTAACACAGAGGTAGAAGAATGTCTACCCTTAATGGTGCTGTCAGAAGAAAGGGAGAAGGGACTGATTAAAACCTAAACGCCAGGAATCCAGACATTCCCGGGACACGCAATAATTTGTAACAACTAGAAGAAAAGAATATTGAAGGAGAAAATAAGTCAGACCTGTCAGATAAAGTCAGTGAGTTCATGATTCATCAATGCTTCACTGTTAACCCAAAGGTCAAATATGCAAGAAAAGATATTGGAACACTTTATATTCTAGCAAAATGCTAAACACACATTAAACTTAAAAGCCATAAATTAAAGCAAGATATCACAGCCTCCTTACATTTTATTGCCTGACTGTTCTGTGACCAAAGGCAGCAGGCTTTTTCTTTTCTTTTCCCTTTTTGCTAAATTGACTATGAAAACCAGCCTGTAGCTCTCAGAGGCATCTAGTGTCCAAATACAGATTCTCACTGCATTTTGACTTTTGCATGAGATGATAATCATTTGATGAACCTTCCTGCTCCCCACCACCAAGAATATAAAATTCCTTCATAATTTTCTCTTAGGATTTTGAAATTATTTCTGAATTATGAAAGGTTAAGGGTTTACTTCTCAAACTGCAATCTGCAGAAGAAATTGCCTCGGTAAGAATCTAATAACCAATACCAATTTATGCCATCTCATAATTGTATCATTAAAAAAAGGTAAGCAAGATCCTCGCATTTGACTTGGTAACTTTGTTGGAACATTGTAGTTTGTCATTCTGATGCACACCAGAATAACCTGGTAGTGAGTGAAAAGGTTACAGTGAATTTCCAGCTGGTTGGTGAGAGCCTTATGACTACTACAGGCAAAAGATAGCATTTGGCCCTGTGGCAAATACATACGAACATATATATATTACCTTACAGGTATTGTAGTGTTTATAAATGAATTGAGACACAAACTACAGCAGTTATCTGGTGCCTCTGGACATAGGAAATTCTAAGTTATAAAAGTAACTGGCCAAGCATATACTCATTTAAATGTAACAATTTAGGACTAGAAAATGATAAATTAAGTCAATGTAATTACTCAAAGTAGTTTCTCTTTCATAATCTTAAGTAGATGCACATTCTACATAGCTGAATAATGTGAAGCTACAGAACTGTGATTACTGTAATTGGATAAAAGACAGAAAAAGGAAACTAACCAGATATACAACAAAGCTTGCTTCTCAATGTTTATGAAGAAAAATAAATGACTTATAAGAGGCAGTTCAGTTCTCTGCTACCTAACAGTCCAGACTTTAAGCATTTTAATGTTAAGGGTATCTAGAGATCTAAACTTCCTTTAAAATAACTCCAGAAGTAATTTAGGCCATTAGTGAAGTTCAGTGGCTGGGAAGTGTGGAAACAGGTAGTCAAAAATAATTTTGCATTTAAGTAAACAACATTTTTGGTGGATCTTAGCACCTGACCACTAACTTGATGGGAATTCTTTTGGTTTTATTTCTTACCCTGAGAGAATACTTCAGATTGGAAGAGATCCTGTACTCACTTACGGCAGGTATGACTTCAGTTAGACCCAAAGTTAGATCGTGTTTTTCAGGAGTACAACCAGCTGAAGGTTTTAAAATCTCCAGGGATGTAGATTCATCCAGGCAGGATGGGGAGGAGAATTGAAAGAATGTAAATGGGTTGAGATAAGAATAGCCTAATAACAGAAGTATAATACTACCAATAATAATAATAATGAGGGGAACAATAAGGCAAGAGAAAATAAAACAAGGGGAAAGGGAAAAAATCCGACAACCAACAAACACAAGTGATGCACCATACAACTGCTCACCACCTGCAGACTGATACCCAGTCCGACCTGAGCAGCGATTGTTCCCTTCTGCATTAACTCCCTCCTGTTTATATACTGGGCATGACGTGCTGTGGTATGGAATACTCATTTGGCTAGTTTGGATCAGGTGTCCTGTCTCTGCTCTCTCCTAGCTTCCTGTGCCCCTCCTCACTGGCAGAGCATGAGAGACAGAAAAGTCCTTGATCGCATCAGTGTGTTTGTTATCAGCATTGTCCTCAGACAACAGCCAAAACACAGTACTGCACCAGGTACTAGGAAGAAAATTAACTCTATCCCAGCTGAAACCAGGACAGTAAACTTCAAGTAATATTGCTTGACAGCTAAATGAAGAGCATAACTATACGCATTCCTACTGGTTATATGTGAACCCATTCAGGGATCAAACTACCATTTTTATAAAGTCTTCCCCCCACTACATAAAAGCTTGATCTTCTGCTGTGATCACAGCTAATAATGCCATTCATTTTGGTTTCAACATAAAATCAGATGGCATCCAGATAAGGCATGATCAAACACAGAGAAGCATTAGTTTAACTGGTACAGAGGCTCATGTGTGTAGCCTCAAAATCATAATAATCACATGTTTAAAAAGATTTGAATAATATCGGGTTGCAGAATTTAGCTGTAGGCTATGATCTCAGAGATAATTAATCATAATTGACCTAATAGAAATTCTGTGTAACTCTGTTGTTTTGGTGCAATTTAAAATGCACTGCAAATGAATTAGTACATCTAAGAACACATGGCAAAAATTGCATATATTATTCCTAATGTGGAATGTAAGTCCTTTCTCGTGGACAAAAGTAGTGGCCAGATTTAGGGTAATAAAGAGAAACAGCTCCCCAACTACTATTCACAAATAACTAATCATACATTTGTTTCTATTTCAGAATTATGAATGACAGAAATGCTTCCATCATCTGATGCAATAAAAGTTTATAGAAAACCTCAGTTATTTCTATCATTTTCAACATATCTTCATATTAAAATGAAATTAAGATCTGAATTCAGTTCAGGTTTATTTTTAGCCCTTTTGTAGATAGACTTACTGAACGTATTATTCCCAGGCTTAAGTAAACACCTACTG